>JAVDPK010001228.1:117529-129526 GCA_034780415.1 Cichlasoma orientale
ACCCTCACCCAGGACCAATTTGCCATGGGAGACCCTACCAGGGGGACAAGCCCCCAGACAACATAGCTCCTGGGATCCTGAAATCGTTCACTAATGCTTTAAATCCTTTCAAATGCTAAAATGCAAATTTAAAAAACGATATCTGACGTTGAAAAGTAGAACTTGATTTAAAATGTTGATATAAAAACTAAAATGCATTTGTAGTTGGACTAAATTGGGTTTTTAACAGGGTTATTTTATTAGTGGCCATTAGAATGAAACTCTGTCAATTGTTAGAAAATATTAATTTATGTGTGCATTTTTCTCCTCGCTCACAGAATTGACGGTATGGTGAAGGTCCGAAACCTGAAGAAACACATGAAAAAGTTTAATGAGGTGGTGAATGGGCTGAAGGAGGGAAAACAGGAGATGGCCAATCAGGTTCAGGGGCTGGCTGTCGCCATAGATACTCTTTTAGCAAAAATAAAGGTGAGAACAGAATCTTCAAATTCTGGTACAAAACTGTTTGTGCCAACAATTTTTCACATGCTTTGAGCATATTTTTTTTTTCTGATTTGGATATGTTAATCCAGGGAAAATTCTTCAGAGCACATACATTGCTTTAAGCCTGACTGCCTCATATTTATGTGGTTACCTGCATTCACACCTGTCGCTCTATGTTACAGACAGTCTTCTTATAAAAGAAAACCTCATTCTTGAGTTGTACACTATAGACGGTCCTATAGTGCCCATTTTCATTCTTTTACCCAGAATCAATATTTTCACTCACCTGAGGATAAAAAGAAGAGCTAGCAGAACAAGATTCTTCTTCTCTCCAATAATTTAATTTAGTGGGGCTGTTTTTCTAAATGATCGGACTTGGCTATTGAAATCCCAGCCCTCCCTGTGCAATAAGCACCCATCTTATTGGACCCTCTAGGCACAGCAAATCATCCAGATAGCTGGGCACTGTATTCTCCAGTAGTTTTGATTTTCTCTTAGTACTCTGGTAGTTGCCTGTATCTAATTAACAAGTTAGAGTGCTCATATGTTCCCAGAAGTACCCTGACTGACACTAAAGAACCACTGACTCCTGGCTCTTTTCGCCCTTCTATCCCAATAAGCCACTCCAACTCCCTAATGTCGATTTGTTAGCCTATTAACATCCCTGCTGTTGGCACTTATGGTTTTCTAAGTATGTAGAAGTTCTAGAAGGCCTCGGTGTGAATAATGTATGAGATGCCAGTGCCTGTCAATCAGACCTCTCTGTACAATGGGGACAAGACCTTGTCATCTTCTCTCCCTGTGATGCTGTTAGTGGCTCATTCTTATGAATCTTCACAATATGGTGACCTCTTCTCCCCCTGCTGATTGTCTGACAAGTGCATGGAGAAGTGGGCATTGTGACTCTGGCACTCAAGTGACACATACACACACACAGTGTCAGTCAGCGTCTAACTTGTAGCCACATGGGATGGTTGTGCTGTGGAATCAGAAAAGTGTGGCAAGTTAGGGTAACTGTGACTCTTCTTTATGATTTCTGTAAATCAAAGTCAGCACAGGGCATAGTTTCATTCTAGCATGCTCAGAGGCGCCTGCTAGCATCCTGTGGGCATTTAATCAGTTTTTACTGCTACACTGTGAAACGCATGTTTGAACTCCACTGAGGCTTGAGGCCCAAAATCTGATGGTTGGATAGCTGGACAGTTAGATAAAGAAATGTATTTCTACCTCTTTCTTTGCAATCATGACCGGCCATTCTTATTTTTTCGGACGACTAGGCCACGATGATGACCAGGAAGGAGATTGACACAGAGTATCAGGGACTGGTGAAACGTTCAGAGCAGCTGCTCGCTTCCATGCAAAAGAAGAAGCAGGAGGAGGAAGAGAGAGAGCGGCTGAAATGCATCGAGGAGGAGATGGAGAAAGAGAGAAAGAGGAGGGAGCAGGAAGAGCAGCAACGCAAACAGGAGGAAGAGGAGCGACGACTGTAAGTGTTGGGTGCATTGATGCCAGTGTATGTGCTTGTGTATACGCTACAGTGATTCCCCTATTATTGCCTTGGGGGAAAACAGCCTTTACCCCCCTACTCCACACTAAGAAACCAAAAGAAAGAAAAAAATAACAGTCTAATTTATGTGCACTCATTTCATACGGAGTGGAGTACAAAGAAGAACTGACGGGTAAAGTGTAGACAATATTTTAAATGCACAGGTAAAACGTTGCAAGGTTAGATGTAAAATAAATAAATATGGTCAACTCCATTCAATCTTTTATCAGCCAAACTATTATTATTAAACTCAGTTTTTGTTTCTATGAAACAACTAAGTGAATCAAAAGACAATAAAAAGCAAAAGTGTGGGGCTGGTGCATCACTGATGTGGCACACTGGCCTTCAGAGCAGTCAGCCTAGAAGGAAAAATTCTTGACACTGTCAAAACTGTCATTTTTAGTAACTATTCTGCTTCCTTTTTCTCTCAACATTTTAGAAAAGCCGAGATGGAGCTGAAAAGAAAGCAGGAGGAGGAGGACAGAAAAAAGAGAAAAGAGGAGGAGAAGGTTATGCAGGTTTGGATCTGTCTAAAATCGAATATTTTCCCATTGAATACTTTCATACTCATCTGTTGAAAAGTTGTGAAAAGTTATAAGTGGGAAGATTGAATTAATTGAATGAAACCCTTGCAGTTTTAATTAAGTTTCTTATAAATGACATGCACTCCACTGCAGTGACCATTTAAATCCTTGGATTAAAATTAAAGCCAATAGTTTACAGGTTTTACACACAATCATGTGAAAAAGACACTTTTCACAAGATGTCCTCATTCCTGTGAAAAATGAAGTACACCTTATGATTTAGTTGCTTGTAAAATAACTTAATTAACCATTTTCAGGATGACTTTTGGGTTTTGTTAAACATGGCACTGTACATTATGGCCAAGCATCTCTGCTTTGGATTCTCCTGTCAAAAGGACATTGTTCCAGAAGTATAAATTTCTACTTTTATGGAGGTCCTCACACTTGCTGATGATAAGTTAATCAAGTGCATCTGATTAGCAGCACCTGGCTACGACTTACCCTTTTAATTCCTATAGATGCATTGGGGTTACTTAGTTTTTCAAAGCACTGCGTAGATTCCTGTGAAAACTTTCTTTTTCCCATGACTGTATAATAAACAGAGCAATATAGTGGGTTCATCACAGAACCCTGTTTTTAATTATTTGATTTTGAGTAAAAGTGTTAAACGTTACAAATAACACACCTAAAGGGATGTCGCTCCAAACACTGGAGCTCCAAAACCATGAAAATGGCTCCAACGTTTCCCCTTGCTGGCAAACTCCTGCAGGTGCAACATTTATTTGCTTTTTGGTGTCCCACAGCAACAGCTGGGTCATGACATTGGTTGGACTCCCAGTAGATTACCCGCAGGGTCTTGATTGATGACTCCACTTCTTGCCTGGTTTCTCCTAAGTAAACTGGTTTATCCCACCTTGCACTGTCCAGTGTTTTATTGTCATGCCTCTTAATCTCATCTCAACTTTGCCACCTTTTCCCAGCTCTACCTGCTCACTCACTTTGGTTTCAGTAGTATTTCTGCTGTCACTGCATATCTTTTCTCTCCTCTGACCTTGCCGGTGAACCATTTTTTTTTTCCTCCTCAGTTCTATTTTTACATCTCACCTTTCTTTAATTTTTATTATATTTATATCCCTACTGCCTTCCTTAATTTTTATAATCTAAACCTCCCCCCACCACCACCATTTCTTATTCACCTTAGACCAGTTGGACATTTGCATGCTGTTTTTTCTCTTTCTAGTAGTGGCACCGGGCTGTCATACACCACATGTCTCAAAAGACTGTTTGCAAAGTGTCTACTGTGACTTTCATGGGATTTGTCTTTATGTTCTCTGCTATTTTCAGTCATGACAAAGGTTACTGTAGCACCATATTCCAGATTTTAATTCTGCAGTGCTTATTTTCTTGAGAAAACACTATTCAGCCAAAAGCTTCCCGTGTTCACAAACAACTTTGGTAACTTCAGCAGCTGTTTTTCCTTTTTCTTTTTCTTTTTTTTTTTACTTGGAGCCTCTTGTGAAATGTGAATGAGGGTGTCAGTTAAGGGCCTCATTTCGCAAACAATACATACAGTTTGTTATATTCAGGAAGGACTGTCAAAATCCCAAGGACAGTACCAAAGAGAGAATATTTTGGGTGTTCTCCGGTGGAGTTTCAGTCCTCATGCTTCACTCTGGTCATGTAACACAGCTGCCACCCTACAATATGAATAATGCAGTATATTCTCACCTGGAGAGGTATTCATATTTAAAGCTCCTCAGAGAAAAGTATGCAATGAGGACTTCATTAGAGGCTTTCTATAACAAGACACAGGAGAAGGAAGCATACTATGCAGCCTATGTACATGAATATTTATTGATTTGTTGCTTTATGTTATTACCGCCTCTTGGCTAGTTAAAATGTTTAAAAATGATCACGTAAAAGCCTGGACTTTGAATTTGGGTCAAGACTATAAAAATCTTCCAGTTGTTGAATGTTTCTCTGTTGTTTGCCCTGTTGTGTCTAGACAAATGGCCACTAAAGCTTTATTAGCAGCCAAAAAGTGGATAAATAAGTCTAATCAGGCTTGGGCACACTGGGCACTAATTGTTGTGTACTGTCTGGCACATAATGCAGTATTAGTATTTTGACTGGAGCTAGGTTTATGTAAACAGACAGTTGCATTAAGTGTTGTGTGTGTGTGCATGTGTGCGCAGGCAGAGCTTGAAATCCAGTTGGCTCTGGAACGTGAGGAGCAGGCCCAGCATGCTGCCGTCCTCGAGCAGGAGAGAAGAGACAGAGAGTTAGCCATGAGAATCGCTCAGAATGAGGCCGAGCTCATCACTGAGGAAAGCCAGATGGATGCAGCCCTGCGCAGGTAATGTATATGTAAAACACAGTGCATGCATTTGCATACAAATGTATGCAGCGCACACTAAATGAGCACTATTGACGTCAGCTTGCATGTGTAACTGCCTTTTCTCCTGTTGCTGTGTTTTCTCCCAGTGATGAGCTTTTTTCAGATCTTCCTATCTCTGCATCCTCAGCCAAAGCCATGTAAGATATCAGTGCAGCTGTCTGTAACTGCCCATGCCCAAGTGTACCTAACACCAACAGTAGTGATTCACTCACTAACTCCCTCACTCACTTAATCCCTGTCGTAGTCCTGAATCGCTAAGTTGCTTAAAATATTTGCAAGATTATACTAACAATGTAAAAACAACATCCAAATCTGTAATCCTCGTTCTCAAAAAGTCTCCAATCAAAAATTTTCATGATCTGAAAAATTGTGTTCGTGTGCTTATACAAAAGCAAATTTTAACATGTGATTCAGAGGATAATTAATTATGTGTAATCACAATTATGCACAAATTAAGATGGCACACTAATGTCAGATGAGAATGTGCAGTATCTGATATTTTTGCTTCTCCAATTTTAATTGGTTCTACATGAGGCTGCAGAGGTTAAACCTTGTCTGCAGCCTTCATTGTGCTGGTGCACCATGAATATACACTTCTCAAAAAAATTAAAGGAACACTTTTCAATGAGGGTATAGCATCAAGTCATTTAAACTTCTGGGATATTGATCTGGTCAGTTAAGTATCAGAGGGGGTTGTTAATCAGTTTCAACTGCTTCGGTGTTAATGAAATTAACAACAGGTGCACTAGAGGGGCAACAATGAGACAACCCCCAAGCAGGAATGGTTTTACAGGTGGAGGACGCTGGATTGGTGGGTTGATCATTTTCATTTCCATTAAACAATGTGGCGTCCTTTCATTCCTGACACATTACCCAGTCCATATCAGTATAGATATCCATGATTTTTCCCCCACCGAGATCTGATGTGTTTTTAAAAGTGTTCCTTGAATTTTTTGAGCAGTGCATACGTATACTGATTTGATACATCCATAGTTTATAATTCCAGTTCACGACAGTATAACTTACTCTACTGTGCCTCTATATTCAAACTGGTGATGTCAGGGGCTCTTAATTCAAAATATAATTATAGGTGAGAAGTCGCAGAAATTTTTTTTCTCACAGCAACTCACAATAACAAAGTTTACAATGGTAAAAAAAAATTGGACTGCATTTATTTTCAGAGTGGGTTCAGGTGGAGAAGTTCAACCAAAACATGATTCATCCTTCCCAAAGTGTTTCATTTCAAGTACTTTTAGAAGCCTTGAAGCAAGATAACACTCAGTGACACTTATTAGCTTTGTGCGATAATAAAGTAGTTCACTGCATTTTGAGATTATTCACAGAAAGTACTGCACATACCATGTAAATATACAGCATTGTGCCGCTAATAGGGAAATGATTGGAGTGACAAACACATCCATTTACATAAAGTGCTGAATGTTTAACACTTCTCATCTAGAGCCGCCCTCCTCGTACCGCTAAACCCTGTCCTAATTTGAGTTCAGGTGTTTTAGATATAATATGTCACACTGTATCCCTACAGCTACAGCCTATACAAGCTTTATCTGTAGGCTTCAGTGAGCACAAATTGCATTGGATCCAAAAAGCCTCTTATGTCAGTGTTGGCTCCAGAGTCCATGTTGTAGGTGTCTCTAACTATTCCTGTAAGTCAGGTGACCCCTGGCAACCAACAAGAGAAAGAGGGACACATGTTTTGCATGTGCCTAGCACAGAGATCAGGCAGATTTTGTGCAGTAGAAGTAAACACGCTGGCTGGCGTGGCTGCCTTAGTCATTAAAGAACGTCTGAAAGATCCCAGCCTCCTTCTATCTTCCTTTTCCTGAATGGGGAATGGGATTCATTTCACATTTACATTCTGCCAAAAGCAAAGCCCTGGGCATCACATCGCTTCTACTCCTTTTTTTTTTCTCTCTGCAACAGAAGTAAAGCCTTTTTCCTCTGGTTTAGCACCATTACACACTGGCATGTGTCTCAGCCAGCATGGATGATCATCCCAAATCAGTTGAATCTTTGCAGTCTATATGAATTTTAAATGGTAATGGTAATTTAGCTAATGATTCGTAGATCAGCAATCCTCTGCCCAGATACATTAACAGTTGTGCCAACTGTAAGTAGAGGAGACAGATCCTTTGTATTATTGAATTAGTAGTCTATACTCAGCAGGGAAGCTGGAGACATGAACTAAGAGCTCTGCAGTAATCTGTTAAGTAGCTGAAACGCCATCAATTGCCATTAGTTGACTTGTCTGTTAAAGCGCCGCATGGTTACGCCTTGTTTTTCAGTTGTCTCATTTCTGGTAACACAAGCTTGAATACACTCAAACTGGAAGTATTTGGTAAGTTTTGTTTAAGTGGAGTTTAAGCAGGCCACACAGATGTGGACAAGCTCTGTTCTTCAGCTCCCCTGCTGTCTGGCTTCTAATGTGAATTTTATCAGCTGAGACAATGAGGAGGGTTTATAAGAAGTGAGGCGATTGTTTCCGTGCTTCACTAAGGTTGATATACTTAATCAATTTTTGTTCATTCTGTCTACCACTGAAATGTTTCATCTTATTAAGCGTTTAGATTTTTTTATCAGGTAAGGTTAATAGTAGCTGTTTCTATTCTGACACGTCACTGAAATGTGAATCTTGAATCATATTTGAAAGTAACAGCTCTCAATCCCTTGATACTCCCACCTTGTCACACTCACCTGTCTTCACACTCACCTTCCTTTTTTTCTCCCTCTCGCCCCCGCTCATCTGTTCCTTGCCATAGGGGTCCTCAGGTGCAGGCGACCAAAGCTGCTGCTGGTGTGAAAAAGTATGACCTTAGCAAGTGGAAGTATGCTGAGTTGCGAGATGTCATCAACACATCCTGTGGTGAGAAATCCTGAAGGTTTCACCTCACTCAACAAAACACAGTGTCGGCACATTGAGTCAACCATTAGGTGCACATTTAGGTATTAAAGCCCTTATTGAAAGTCACTTTTTTTTTTGAAGGAGGCTTCATCACAAACTTATTTACAGTTTTCAGCCCCCACATTAAATAATTCTGCATCAGCTCATGTTTTGGCCACTCTGATACACAAAACCATGGGGTACCATCTCTCACTGCACATGCTTTTCATCTGCACTCTCTCAGTCATTTCTCGAGTTGCCAAAGTGGCCGTTAAAAAGCTGAAACTGCAGCTGTACAGACTGAGAACACAAAATGTCATCCCTGCAAAATCAAAAAAGACCAATATGAGGATGTTCCCACAGCTGCTGTGGCTCATCGACTTGTGTTTTAGTGGTAGAGGGAGGAAATTATCATCATTACGGAGGATGGCTGACTTTTATTCTTTCTAGTCATTCCCAGCCAACCTTCTTCTCAGTCAGCATGAAAAGCAGATGTCTTTCTGCTTGCTCCCTTGCCAGTGTCTTTATAACTGCCACTGTATACAGTACTCTGATCAGTGTTAGGCACTCTGATATCCCCGTTGGGATTCCAAGGACATCTGGCTAATTTGCTTTGATGATGCTTTGAAAAGAACTGTGCTTTAAGACTGACTGATTATAGCCTTATTTTAACTAAAGGCGCTGTATGTTTTGGATGTTTTCTTCACTGGGATGGCATTCTACACCCTAAAACACACACACACACACATACAGTGTTTTCTGTTGGCCTTATAAAACTACTGCCAGACAAGTAGTTGTTGTACCTCTTTACCAGTTTGTAAACTATGTAAATATGTAACTTATCTGTTTCGTATTTGAATAGCATGCGTAGCATGTTTTAAACTAGCCTGTGTTATGTGAGAGCTCATACTCTTCTAACACATTCATTTGCCAATGTGCTACCAATTTGCGATTGTTTCGATTTCTTGACTGCTTACTGTTGTGTGGACAGACATTGAGCTGCTGGCAGCCTGCAGAGAGGAGTTCCACCGTCGTCTAAAGGTCTATCATGCATGGAAGTCCAAGAACAAGAAACGGAATGACGACAGCAGCGATCTGAGGGCTCCTAAATGTGTCACTGATTATGGTTAGTAAACTATATTATTCCCTGTATTCTGTTGCTAAATAATTCTTCACTGCACCTCTGAGTGCAAAGAAATCCCTTCGGGGTTACATCAGGAAGGACGTCTTGCATAAAAATTGGCCAAATCAAATATGCAGAGCTACCTGTTGTGAATAAGGAAGCAGCTTTAAGTATGAGCACAAATCTGCATTCTCCCACACACTGTATACAAGTACTGTAATAAACAGTCACTAATGCATATCTTACTGCAGGTTATTTTCTCCACCTCAGCCCTTCACTTTTATTGGCAGGGACCTGCCTGTGTGACCTGCACACGGATAACCTGCCTGTGTTTTCCAACATTCAGTTAACAGATGAAATGCCAAGGCCTAAACATTCAGCCACCTTCTGTCTGACTCTGTCAAAAATAGTTGTTCTAATTAGAAAGTAACTGCCAGCCATGCCTTGTTAGGTTCAATGGTTGATAGTATGACAGCTTGCTTTCCTTCTCAATTCAACCAAGCTTGGTCGGTGCCACAAGACACACACAAGTATTACTTGGCTCCTTGAAAGCTCAGCAGCATACTGCAGTTCTCTTCCATTTCAATTTAAAAACAAATATTAGGTTTGCTGTGCAATGGGGACATTAGATGTTGCTTCTAATTTTACAATGTTGGTTTTCTCTTTTGATATGATAGCTCTTGAAAGCTCTGCTTTGTTTCCTTATATTTGGATGCTGATTTTGGCCTTTACAGTTTTAGCAGGGGTCTTATTTAAGGCCACGTCATAAGAGGCTTAAAGCTGCTTTACCTGCCTCTCCATGTGGTGTTTAAATGTGTCATTCCTAGTCTTTTTTGATCTTGTATTTTTTTGAAAGCTTTATTCTTTGTTTTCCTGTCCCACTCTGCTTTTCCCAAAGCTGTTATAAGACCAAATAACAAATACTTTGTTGGGAATACCTCAAGATACAAAACTGTCTCCTCGCCTGGTAAAAATCTATTTTTTTTAATGATTGCACTGTCCCGCTGCAGCTGAACAGAACCCAGCTCCTCCGATGACGGCCCAGCATCAGGAGGTGGCCATGAACCGCCAGCAGCGTTATTTCCGCATTCCTTTTATCCGACCCGCTGACCAGTACAAGGATCCCCAGAATAAAAAGAAGGGCTGGTGGTATGCCCACTTTGATGGGCCTTGGATAGCCAGACAAATGGAACTGCATCCAGACAAACGACCCATCGTGCTGGTTGCAGGTGAGTCAACAGTTAACACATATATTTGTTGATTTATTTATTTATTTTAGGGCAACAATTGTGTAATTCAACCCAGAGGTTTCCAACATATTTGTCTTTTGACACACCTGCACAGTAACAAAAAGGCTGTTTATTTTATTTTCATTTTCTTATTCTTTTAGACTAATTCAGCAATGGTTTGACAATCGGCTCATTATATGCAATTTGGAGAACTGAGAGTTCAAATGTTTGACAGATAGGTGCGCTGGATTTTCTTTATGGCTCTGAAGGTTGCGCTTGAACAATTACCAGACTGATGAGAATAGAGAGAAAACTGTTACCTGTCCTTTGACAGCTCTTCGGTCTTTGGAGAAGTTGGAATGGAAGAAACTGATTCTGTGGACACATGTGCTTTATACACATAACAAGTTTAGATTTGATTTGATTGACTGATTGTAATCTGTGTGCCACATGGGCACCCAGCCAATCTGTGGGAGTCAGAATTCTAGCTGGGTTATGGGGAATCAAAAACTTATTTCACTCAGTGACATGAAAATCAATTAATAACTTTTATATAATGTGTTTTTTTTCTTAATCTTTTATTGATATTCATCTTGTGAGGATTCCAGATCTTCTGGATATTTAGGCAATGCTTGTTTAGTCTACAAACTGTCAGAAAGGAGTAAAAAATGCAGTTTCTCCGAGCTCAAAGTAAAACTTCGTGTTTATTTTTCTTTACAAAAAGGACCACTTAATTCTTTAAGATAAATCAAAGGGAAGCAGAATAGTTTGTACGCTTAGTCATCAATCAGATAAGTGTTTTAGCACTTCATGATCTTATTACGAGACATGAAATCTCTGTCTGCATTTTTGTTTGTTTATTTCTTTAGCCGCTAACTCCTCCTACATGATCAGGAGTTGAGCAACCAACTTTGGCACACAGGTACTTGCCTAGCAAACAGCTAGCAACAGGCTAAAATGACCCTATAACACCTTATAAAAGCATTGTATCAGTTTTATTTCACCGCAGTATCATCTAACACAAAACTGCAATTATACATGATATATTACGAGTCCATCAGCTTGCCTGGCATCCATCGATCAACAGGCTGCATTGACTTATTTTCACCTTATGCACCTACAACACCTTACGAAAGCATCCCATCATTTTAATTTCAGATAGCAACATCTCATTTATATCCACAAAAGCTAAATTATACATGATGTATTTTAAGTCATCATGTTGCCTAGCAACCACCTAGCAATGAGCTAAAATGACCCATTCTTTTGCATTTAAGCACCTGCAACAACTTATAAAAGCACTGTATCATTTTCAGTTCACTGCCAGCAGTACAAACAAGCCAAATAATACTAGAGCACGGGAATGCACTGGTGTAATAAATGGATAAATGATGGCTAAAACTGTGTGTGATGTTGTGTCCAAGTGAATGTATTGTTAGTAAATCTCTGTTCTTATTCCCCTATTGCTGCTCAGGCAAAGATGACATGGAGATGTGTGAGCTGAGCCTGGAGGAGACCGGTTTGACCCGGAAGAGAGGGGCGGAGATCCTGCCCAGGCAGTTTGAAGAAATCTGGGAACGCTGTGATGGAATTCAGTACCTGAAGAAGGCCATTGAGAACAAGCAGGCCCGCCCAACATACGCTACCGCCATGCTTCAGAATCTCCTCAAGTGAACCACAACACACAAGATAAGGGAAAAGTCAAAAGTTTGGTCTGCACCCTGAAACACAATGCTGCACACACACACACACACACACACACACACACACACACACACACACACACACACACACA
>JAVDPK010001228.1:129626-151281 GCA_034780415.1 Cichlasoma orientale
ACACACACACACACACACACACACACACACACACACACACACACACACACACACACACATACACACACACACATATAAGATGCACATTCAGGAGCAGTGCACGGTACCCACAGTAAACACAGGCAAAGATGCTCTATACACACACTCTTTCCGAAGGCACTCATGTTCTTTGTAATTTACTTTTTGTTGTTTATTTTCAGCTTTTTAACATTTCTTTGCAGCTTGCAGTGTAACACCTCCATGATGTAGCATAAAGATTTGTGTTTTCCTCAATCAATGCTTGAATGGAATACTGTGAGGCCTTATATTGCAATAACATTACATCACTGAAGCCTTAATTGGTGCATAGACTTTTTAAGCTATAAACCTGGAACCTTAATGGTCTGCAAAAACGACAGTATATTAGACAGAATCATGAAAACCTCTGCAGACATGCTTTTAAGGGTCTATAACTGTCTTGTAATGCTTTATTCTTTTTCTGAATATTACAACCATAATTGCCATTAAGTATCTATAAATATATCTGATGTGACTATGAATAATTGCCCATGCACTAGCAGCTCGTATGAGATGACAGTAATGAAGAAGACCGGGTTTATTTTTCAGATTTGCGTACTTAAATGTGACAATCAAGATTAAATTCACTTATGTATGCATTATATACACATGAAATAATCTAAAAAAATATCAAAGGTCATATATAAAAGACTGTAATGTTACAAGTCATCCTCACGACTGCGCACAAAACAAATTCATGAAGTAGGATATATATTTCTGGCAGAACAACAATAAGTTGTTTTAATTATTAACCGGCTCTGTCAACTCCTGAATTTCATGAAAAAAAGGAAACTTTTTTTGTACTGTTGCTCATTTGTTATCTGAGAGGGAATTGTTTTCATGTTTGCAGTTTTGTGGGTTTGGGGTTGTTTTACAGACAGACATTTGTGTGTGTGTTATGTGTGTTTATGTAACATTTTCTTAAGTTGATTACTTGACTCCTTAATTGCTTAGGCCAGGAAAATAATCTTATTCAACAGTCAGTCTTTGTGTAGACTCACACTTGTGTAGTGAAAAATGTTGTAGTCAACAGTAATGTAATGACTGAGTCACTGTCATGAGTGTTTCTTTGGTTTTTCTCTTGTATTTTAGTCCCGAAACTGGAAGATTGTAGAAAATAAACATTTTCCTGGGTTGGTTTTTTTTTTTTGTTACTCTACACAACTGGCACACAAATATTCACAAACAAGCTCTTAGTGGTCAGTGCTCAGTAAATGGATCTGACATCCTGATGATAATACTTGATAATAAGATTAGCATGTAGGTTAATTAAACAACACTGAGCTGATGCTTGTGCGGCCAATTATGTGATCAACAGGATTAAAACTCAAGGATGATCATCTGTTTGGAATGTACAGTCCTTTAGCAGTGCATTAGCAGTGTGTTTAGGATCACTTTCATGCTGAAAAATGAAGCTACAGGTGCGCCTGAAGCAATCAGGTACTTTCCAGATGGTACTGCATCAAAATCTGACTATACGTTTCCAAAACCACTGGCTGAACTGCAGCCCCAAACCATTCATCAGTTTTCTCTTTGGGAATCACCTTGTTCATGCAAAAAATATATTTTATGCCCATCAAACTGTGTTATCTTTGTTAATTTCACTGATTCAGCTAAAAGCATGGTGACCAGCTGCATTTTTGCAACAGGCCGCAAGCAGCAAATTGTCTAAAGATACCATTTAAAACTGGTTCTTTGCTAAATTGTGTTATGTGTAGCCACAACACTGGTTCATCCCTTGAAAAGCAGC
This sequence comes from Cichlasoma orientale, assembly GCA_034780415.1. Lineage (NCBI taxonomy): Eukaryota > Metazoa > Chordata > Actinopteri > Cichliformes > Cichlidae > Cichlasoma > Cichlasoma orientale. The sequence goes on from JAVDPK010001228.1 coordinate 131,434, forward strand.
CAGTATTGCCAACTATCGCTCAAGACCACTTCAAAAAAATTACAAGAAAATCTGGCTCTCACTGTATGTTCTCTTTATATTTAATTAATACCAACATAAAGCAATAGATCCTTAGAAGATAAATGAATAACCCATTTGTGCATGTGACTTGACTGTAAGTACATGTAGGTTTTTCAGCTATTACAGCAATCAGAACTGAAAAAAAACAATAAGTGGACATTACCTTGATTTTATTGCAAAAACCAAGGTGCTTGATTTCAGGCTTTAAACTCATTCTTTATTCTTTTTTCTTTCTTTTTTTAACATATGATTAAATTATACAGCCCTAACACATTCTGAGTTGCCAAAAACAAAGAAAACATTTTTGTTAATTCAAAAACATTTTATTCTTTTGTTTTTAGTCTTTTTGTGTAAAAAAAAAAAAAAAGCCCTGGTCTTAGTGGACAAATGATTAGTGGTGAAGATTGTAAATGGTACCGACGGACCAAATGCTTTATGCATTCAGTCTCTTTTTGGAACACAATAATGTTAAAAGATGGCATTGCAATAAACAATATTATAACGACTAAACAAAAGATACCACCTTGTGTATCAGTTTGTAAATAATAAATACCTCATTGTGAGGAAATAAAAACCTTTGCCAAGGCTATACAGGAAATGTTCCTACCATTCAATATATGAAATAAATATTAGGTTCCAGTTGAACACAGCCTAAGTGCACCGCAATATCCATAGCTCTCTGTCTAACAAGACACTTTCATCACTATGAACAATTAAACTCAATCACTGCTTTATAGTATCTGCATCTGTACATGCCACCCATATACAGTTAGACAGCAACATCGTTTTTTTTTCTTCTTATGTTTCACACCGTGTCACTGTGTTGACAGATCTTCAAACGAACGAGGAGCCATCAGAGAACTGTTACTTCGAAACATTCATTATCCGCTGCCCTTAAAACATGACACGTCCTGTATTCATTTGACAGTCGCCACATCTGGAACAGACAAGAGGAAGAATAAAAACTGGCTCATTTCTGGTGGAATTACACATGACAAAATCCCCTTTGAAACTACAAGTTGCTTGCACTGCTTAAATCATGAGGTACATGACAAAAAGAACATTGCAGAAGCGCCGATCAACACAATTTTATCTTGAAACTACTCATTAAAGGTTATAGCATCATTTCCTAGGATTTATTTTGAGGGTGTTAATGCAATAAATGCGCAAATGTCAACAATGATTTTGGTTTGTGAGTAAAAAAAAATATCATGAGCAGCTGCATGCACGGATGTTTTACCTTTGCAAACGTCATATAGCTGGAAAATATGTATGGTTTAAAGTTATTAAATATTTGAATTTTTTAAATCATTGACCATCTAAATTGCAATCAGTGGCTATTACTTTAAATGTATTGTACATCTTACATTACTTCAATTTTATGATGTACATTTCCAAAATATTTTGGTTTTTTGGTTATAAAACTTTGATTTGTACCTCATTGTGTGGTATACAGTGATGAAAGTCCACCATTTCTGAGACTAATCTTTCTGATCTTGTTGTGTAGAGTTGTCTGGGGATCTGTGGAAACAGGAAGTAGATGAGCTCTCTATTTACAGTGCGCTTCAATAATGTATTATTAAAACAGAGCTACTTGAACCAGACAAGTATATACAATGCAAATGAAAGCAAACACTGTACTATTCAAGGGTCTGGCAGATCTACTCTAGGAGATTATACCTACAGCAACTACTGTACCACGCAGTTCACTGTTAAAACTATACACAGTGGTTGGATTTATACAAAGCAGTTGTGGATTATGTGTGTCTTAACAGTTCTTAACTGTTTGATTCTGTGGATAAAAGCCACTGAGCATCTACTGAATATACCAGAAGACGCTCAGTCCCAGTGAACGGGTTCATCTCCATCCATCCATCCATCCATCCATTCATCCATCCATCCATTCATCCATCTTCTTCTGCTCATCCAACTGAGAGTCACGAAGCCTATCACAGCTATCATGGGGTGAGAGGGTGAGTACACCCTGGGCAGGCTGCCAGTCCATCGCAGATCATATTATCATATTAAAAAATATTTTGAAGCTACTTCAAAGCACTTTTGAATGCAAATGAAATGTCAGCCTAGATTAAATGCATGGAGGATCAACTCAAACTTTGCACCAAGTTTAAAAAAAAAAAAGTTGGTTAGAGCATTTTAGGTATTAGTAGCTGAAGGTCTGAGGTTAGTAGTTTAATCGATTTAGTCTTCTGTGCGGCACAGCACAGTGTACCTCGATACTCAGATGTATATTTTCAATTGAGGCAAAATGTTCTTGCTCAGAGTGCTGGGACTGGGATGAAGCAGAACTTGATGGATATGGTAACGTGGACATGTGAGTTAAGACACCATCATCATTCTCAAATACTGGGTTCTCCCTCAAACTGTTCTCAAAGGCATACGGGGCAAGGGTATGCCTACAATGTAAAGGAGATGGGTTGTAAAGATGGTCAATATGAATGCTTTTGAAACAGTAGGAAGCACCCATCAACTGGCAAAATAGTCACATATTTTAAAAAAAAGCTGTACAAAAAAGGAGGCTCATACTTACACCAATGTTACAGCCTTTCTGGTTTTTATACATTTCTTGTTGATGAATATTAAAATGCCGAGGACGGCGCAAACAAGGCAGAGACTTCCCACAAAGCAGGCTACAATTAGTGACGGGTCTACCGGCACTGACACCAGCTCATTGCAGCGTTCCCCATGATAGTGCCAGTATTTACCCACAGGGCATCTAAAAGAGATCAGAAAAATGCATGCAGTTATTATAATATTATGACAAAATTGGAATATATATAATATCTGAACAGTAACGCAGATTTTGTTAGGATAGTCAAATTTTTATCATTGGTTTAGCAGAAAAAAAATATAGCCATGGAAGACAACAGTGGTAGATGATCATTGATGATCAAAGAAAGTCTATATTTAAAAGGCATATTTGTCATTTAATTTCAAATCTATTGTGGTGAAACACAGAGCCGATATTCTGAGAGCTGCGCGTCCAGATTTGCATACCTAACTGGAAGTTATAAAGAAGCACCTGTGAACATAACCACAATTTTCATAGCAGAAAATGAAAAATTATTTTTCTTTTCCCTGAGAAATGTGGGAAAGAGCCCATTATTGCTTTCACTTCTCTGTGTCTCAATAAATACTTTATGGCGGAGATATAAATATGCATAAAAATGCCATTAGGCTACATCATCACAGCTTTGTTTTCAAAATTCTCGGCTTTCTATTTAAAAGAAACCCAATGTTCTAGATAAATAACCTTCCATTACGTCACACCCTGTAATAACGTTCCATTTTAACAGAAATTCATGAACAATTAAAAAAAAAAGCCTTTAAGAGTTGGATGCTACAATGACACAAAGCTATGATAATAATTGTGGGAGAAACTGAATAAATATACATTTTCCTCTCTACTGCACTGATTCCTGATCCATGTCTTTAAATTTTATTAAACAGAATTGCAGAATTCAACATTTTTCAGCAGTCAGCTTTCAAGTCTTGGATGACCTTGAGTACACTGCAAAGCAAGAGTTTTAAAAAAAATCCCTGCTCATGGTTAAACCAGCCTTACAATTCAAGATAAAGACAAAAAGAAGAAAAATAACAAACAAACATGATGGATTTCCAACTTCAAGGCTCTGCAAGTGACATCAGGGAAACAAATGCAAAGGCAGCCAGTCAAAAAGAAGTTAGTAAAAACTTTAAGGTCATTTTGTTTGTGCTGCCTTTCATTTATCAGCCTGCGTGTACCTGCAGGTGGCTCCGTGGCCTGGGATTATTTCACACAGGCCTCCATTCAGGCAGTAGTTTGGCTGCAGTGTGCAGGTGCTCTGACAAGGCAAGCCGTCCACAGTGCTGTAGCCCGGATCACACAGACACTCTGCCTCATCGGTCCAACTGTTTATCACGCAGCGTGAAAACTCATTGCAGGCCAGGAACTTGCAGGGATCTGCCTGGTCAGCTAAAGGCAACAGAAACGGGAGAGAGGTGAAAGAAATGTAGACCAGAGAGATGATTGCTCACCAGCACTAATACAGTCACTCCCTGTTTATAGATTCAGAGGGGAAATAAAAGGACATTCTGACTGACATGACTAGAGATGTCTGCTTTCAGCATGGTGTGTTTATAATGAGGTCCCATACAATCATGAACTCGTCTCATCAAAAAGATGCACAACACCTTATTTACAGACTATAAACAGACAGCAGGTAAGGACGCATATTGTCAGCAGGAACTCCGACCTTATGACACGGATGAGCATAATTCACTGCAAGTGCAGACTATGGATTTTTGTTCTCTATGCATGATTTACTCACACAACAGGGGAATGAACTGTGACTCTACCTTTGCTTGGAGACACAAATTTAAAGGTACAGTGTGTAAAATCTCACCACTAGATGTCAGTAAATTGCAGGTTGAGTTCTGTTTTTTTACCCCTCCCATTTCAAATGCATAAACTACAGCGGCCACTACAAAATTATTTTTTTTTATAAATAACCTCAAAAAATTACTTACTGCACCTTTAAAGCTGTCCAGCACAAGTTGAACAGAAACAAATCAGAGCAGCGGCCAAGCGAGGGCATCTCACCTGGTTCTATGTCCAAGGAGCGACTGTCAATCTCAATATCAAGCCGTTTGGAAGCTGCGCTACAGAAGTCTTCCAGCACACAGTGCACTGCTTCTGTTACATTATAGGGTACGGGCTTGTCCAGTTTCATCCTGCTGTTAACAACGACACTTCCATTCCTGAAGTTAAGAATTTCCAGCTGCTTAAATCCAGTCAAGTTGGACTGTAAATATGGCAAAAGCTGTGGAGAATGAGAGGAAAAGAGTATTAATTCATGACAAACTTTATCACTTTATTTAGCTGCTCTCTTCTAATGTTTAGTTCTTAGAGATTAGTGAAGTTAGTAATCTGTGCGAAAAAATGCACGAAAAACATGAATTTCTTTCTTGACCTAAGAAAAAGACTTTCACTTTGGGTTTAATTAAACTATGCAAGACTCAAACCACTCTGTGTCAGTAAAGACCTGCATCCTCTGAAGATGAAGATCGGGAGGAAGAGACTGTGTTTAATCCTGTGGTTTCACTACCACTATGATTAAACAGCTTCTTTTTTTTTTTTCTGCTATTCAGGTCACTTTTAACAGTGTAAATGCTATGAATAGTTCATAATTAAATTTTGATGCGAGCATGAAATCCTGGTATCACTGCTCTGACTGTGTAATTAGATCCAGAATAAAATTAGGCCTATGTTTATAGGCATTAGTATAAGAACATAGAGCCTGCTCAGTCTAGTCGCAAAAACACAAGGAAAAAATGATGCACTTCAAAAAGACTTACATGACAACAAAGCTGTCTCAAATCTATCTACAGCATATACTGTACTGCTTGGTAAAAGCTTTTATATAAAGTGCCTTAAAGTAACACAAAGGCAGACAGTAAATGCTTATTGCTGGAACCAATATCTCTGCATCATTTAACCTTAGTTACACTGTCCTACAAAGCTAAAGTTCAGGAGCAACAGTCTAGACTGATTTGAGACCAGTATCCTTTCTATCCAATCTGTTTTTTGTTTTGTTTTTTATCATTATTTCACAGAAAATATAAATGTTTTGGGGGAAAATAGAAGTTATGAGTAAACTGTTGTGCATTAGCTCGGGAGACAGCCTTACCAGAGCTTTTTTTTTTTTTTTTTTTTTTTTTTAACCATTTTTTTTCTTTTAGCTTTCTAAAATGCTTTAGCATCCAATTACAATCTAATCATAATGGATGAAAAAAGCAAAACTACATAAAGTCCCTCTCAGCACATTTATAGTTCTAGTAACATTTCTATGTTCCCAGGGTCCTATTTTGGCTCCCAGTTACGTCTGATTTTTTGATACTGTTCATAAGACACTATAGCATCATCAACTGACCAATCATGTTGCTGTGTTGTCATTAATTAAAGAAAGAGACGGGGGAAATACCAAACCACAACTCATCTAATATGAGAAGAATTACCAAAAGCAATGAAGTCCACATGTGCATGCAACTGTCATGAGTGAATGGATCAACACAGATTGCGATATGGATCTTGTGTGAAGCTCTCAAAACTCTTCAAGAATTTGTCGACCCCCCCCCCTTTTTTTTTTTTCATTTTTCATTCACAGTTTGATTACTTTGGTCACAGTTAGGTTTAAGAAAACACTATGCTATCAGGTTGTTCTCCAGATTTGCATGGTACATAATGGGAACATGACAAAGGAGTATGAAAGACATACAGTAAAAAGGGTCCTGTGCTCTCCAGTTCTACATAAATGTGCTGCATTTATTTACTGCAATTCTAGTCTTATCAACCACTCAAAGTGCTTTACACTTTAAGCCATATTGATCCATTCACGTGCATTCATTCAAACAGACTTACACACTGATTAGTGGACAATCTTGACCTTGATCCCCAGATTTATAGTGTATAGCACATAATCAGAAAGGGCCCTATGCACCAAGGATACAATGTCGGGATTTGTAAAGGACATGAGAACCTTAAACATGCTCTATTTTTGCATATATTGTATAACGCAGGTAAGGTGATAGTGTTGACCCAAACACAACAGGAGGATGTTAGTTTGGCCCTGAGAACAAAGGACCCTGGGAGCATAGGTAACAGTCCCATAACAGCTATTTCTGCATCATCTGACACTAGTGGGATTTATACAATTTAAGCTGGTTAAGTTGATGGTAAAGGTGTTAAATTATAAATAAATGCAGTAAACTAACTCATCAGTTCCGATAGCCAAACAAGCTCAAGACTCAGGAACACATTCACGCCACTGCTTCTGTATTGCCTTCTGCCTTTAAAAGGCAGTACAGAGCACAGAACCAACAACGCCAGCCATGTTTTAACTTCAAGTTATCTTTAACTTCTTACATTGATGTTTTTTAAAATAATCGCACATACTCAGACCTGTAGTGAGAATCCAATCTTTTTGCGACTTTGGACTGATGATGGTGGGGCTATTTAGGCAGGAAGGAAGTCAACCAGCTCAAGTAATGGGCCTACATCAATGTCCATCGATCTGAACCACTCTCCTTCAAGCCATTCCATGTTCACTACAGATGAGGCAAACATCAAACCACCACAGTGTGAGGGAGAGAGATTACGATGCTTTAGCAGGCCTGGCTGTTGAGAGGGAGATAAGAGGCCTTAAGGAGCTCTGCTCTGATCTGGTTATTTCACTTATCATTGACAGGCAGTTTACTCTCGGCTAGCTCCCCACAGCTAGCAGTCTTGCAGAGAAGACAGGAGCTACTAGAGGGTCTATCATCCAGAACAAATGGGCCACAGCTTGCAGTATAAGTACACACACAGCCTGGTGTTTGGTCATCCATTTGTATCAATGCAGAAAACTACTGAGTTATACTCGCCCACTTTAGATGGCAAATGTAGCTCTGCTGACTTTCATGCAAGGTCAAAGTTGATTTCTTCACAACAAACCTCACTAGCGTATGTACTATGACTCAAGAGATACTGCAGATTGCTATGTTGTGTATATACACTAAACCTTTGTAGAAAGCATGGCACAAACATAGTTACAATTTCATATATTGACACAATCACAATTTACTTGTCTGTGGTTACACATGTATCTACTGGTTCTTGCTTTGCAAAACCCAAATCAAACATCTCTTCACCTGCATCAAAGATCCCAAGGAATATTATGCTTCCATAGATTTTTTTTTTTTCTGATTTGCTCTGATTTCCTTCCAACCTCCATATCCAGTTTTATTGGTTGCGTCACAAACCAGTAGGTACAGGAGTAATGGGGGGAAAAGAAAACTGGGGAATGTATCAAGGTACTGTGGGCTAATTGTTCATATATATTTGAGCAAAACAAACAAAACACTATATCCATTTAAATGGGCTGCATAATATACATTATTAGGCATTTCTTAGTTATTGTCTCTTCTATTTTTCAGCAATTTATCAACCAGCTTGGATAAGCTGGGGCCTTTATTTAAAAGCCCATTTAAAGGAAGATATATTGAGAAATCCAAATGGGTTCTGCAATGTAAAGGATTGATACTTACCAGTTCAAACATCTGAAAACATTAGTTTTGCCAGTAAACTAAATACATTAATTAATAAGGAGAACTGCAGAAACCAGGGTTTGGGCAACCATTAAAGATTGGAGATGGAGTGTTGTTTTTATCATTGTTTTAGGACTTCTGTAATATATATATATATATTATGTACAAAATATTTCTTTATGCAGTTTGTGTGTTACTTTTTCCAACCTCACACTCTAGCCATTGACCCAGTAGTTGGATAACTATCGAAAAATGATCTATTCTAAACCTATAGCTTTTTATATCCGTGTATGCTATTTAAAAACAACTATTTAAAAAATATCCCAATACATTATTTTCTCCTTATCTTAACCACATTCCCACCTGCCCCAGTAGCTTACATTCCCTATGCTCTCTGGCATTACAGCAAACACACAATCCAATTTGTATTGATGCAGTTTGATGCTAAGGCCTTTACATAACAGAACGCAGGGCTCTTGTGAGCGAGCCTAAAAATACCTAGGGGTAAGCCTTGAAACTAAACAGAGATGTCAAGTGATGCTTCTTTCTTTGATGTATGCTAACAGGTGCAGGTTTATAGAGACAGCCTCCTCATGTACGGTGCATACATGCTAGCAGCTAATGCGCATTTAAAAGCCATACAGAAAAAGAGGAATATTTTTCCTTGAAAATGCAACAAATGACACTTTTAATCATTCCCTTAAACTATATGCATTTCATACACTCAGAACAAAATAACATCATCCAGCTTGTGATATGCTTTATTTCATTTTCTTGTTGCCAATAGTCGTACATACATGGAGTATGCCTATTATACCGTTCAGTAATATTGCAGCAACATGCATGCAGATGTCCATGTAAACCTGATTGACATCACACTAAGCAGATGGAAACCATTAATAGCACAATGTGTGTGGTGCTGGGACTGACTAGAATTACCTAAAGCTGCTTACCTCAGGTCACAAACCAATGACTAAGGCAGACCAAAGTCCTATGATTCACACGACCCTGGGCTAGCTTGCTTTCTAGCTTATACAAAATTCATAAACCTGTATGACATTTCTACTATATTTGCTAGGCCTGCTATCATATGAATTCACTTATTTACCCATTCACTCTCCGGGTTAATCTTTAAGGCCCCAAACAAGTAAAAATTACACAGGCCGATAAATGAGGGACGGTGCAAGAATAAATTCGAGGTATTGTAGTAAATAACTAACTACAGGAGACTTTCACTGCATACTGTACTGAAGAGGCTTACACTGTAGACACAAATATAAATTCACAGCCCATCACATATTTAACAAAGCAATTTTAGCTAATAGCACATTTACAGTACTTCCCATGGAGCGTGTGAGCACAAAGAAATAAATAGATGTTTTGCTTATAAAGTTCTTATTTAAAGGAATAGATCACAAATGTAGCTTTCTGTGAGTTACAGTGAACCCTCGTTTATCGCGGGGGTTGCGTTCCAAAAATAACCCGCGATAGGCGAAATCCGTGAAGTAGTCAGCTTTATTTTTTTACAATTATTATACAGTACTATACAACGAAACCAAAGATCAAAACCTGTTCTAAGGCCCAAGTATTTGTTTAAGAAATAAAAATAGAAATGTTTTCTTACAAATAACTATGATAGCTTTTAGAAATACTGTAAAATACTAATTTTAATAATCAACCGACGAGGTTGGACACATTGTGACTCGCGTATTTCACAGTGTCTCTGACTGTGCCTCTTCTTGCTGACTCCAGAGAGATTGACAGCCAATCAGGACGCAGAACACAATGTGCGTTCATACGCTGTAAAAAAAAAAAAGTATAAAATACTGCACTAAAAAAATCCGCGAAAAGCGAGGCCGCAAAAGGTGAAGCGCGATATAGCGAGGGTTCACTGTATATGCAAAGATTTATGCTACTCTCTCTCTTTTATATGAAGCAACCAGAAGCAACAACCAGAATAGAGATGGTTAGCTTAACTTAGCATAAAAAATGGAATCCTTAAAGCTTGTTAAGGAAAAGTACAGAAACAGCTAGCTGGACTGGTTTATTAACTTCTAGAGAAATTCATGGCTACCCCTCTGTTCAGCGACATGATGGTGGCTCTCTGGTAAGTTATGCTGCACGGATCGCTTGTAACAGTTCTTTGTCAGATGATATCCCCCATGAGTGATATAAATTCTTAGCCTAGAGAATATGTTATATACGAAACACCAAGTGAAACTATCCCATAAAGCTACAGTAGCTACAAACTGTCTGCATGGCACCAAAGAATTTTATAAGCATTCAGCCAGTTAGGGCTGAATGTCTGTCTTTATGCCTGGTTTTGATTTTATTGATTTACACAGCTAGACTTTTTTAGGATTTGTTAAGTCAAAAAAAAAAAAAAAAACTAACTTGCTATATATAATCTGCTTCATAGCACATCTCAATATAAAAGAAAACTGTAGTACAAATCAAAACATTAAGGCAAAATGCTCAAGCCCACCCAAAATCAGAACCAGACTCACACATAAAACCTTTAGGTATTAGCAGCTATAGCAGAAGAGTAGATGGTCTACTACAAGGTTGAAAGTAAAGCTGCAATTTAAAGACGAATAATTTAGAACTGTTAGAAATATTAAATGCTTTCATGATTTTTTAGATACTGCATCTGGAAAAGGTTAGTTAGGAAACAAAGATTGTGCTTTCTCTGAAGCATTAGAGATAGATTGCAGTTCCAATATGGAAAAAATACCGGTATGGAGGCTAAAGTTGTCTGTCTCCTAAGCCCAGATTTACTGGAAGCTCCAGGGTTTGGTGAATTTCTGGAACCAGAGTGCTGTGTCTGAGTGAAACAGAATATTTTTACCAGCTTTACATTTACACTGCTGACACAATGGCTCATCTGAAATGAAAGCATTACTATACTGCAGTTTTGACCAAGAGTTTGGCGATCGTTTAAAGCCTTATTTCACTTTATAAAATGTTTGTGAAAATAACATTTAATGTTGAAAAATATATTTTTTTATAATTCACTACAATCATTTTTAGCAGTTTTGAGGATAAGGCTTATTCCACAGTGCTTCCTCACTAGTACAGAATAATAAAACACAGATTAAGAAACAACTTGGCGCAACCCCATTTCCAAAAAGTTGGAACAATAACTTTTTTAAGGTAGCTAAAAAGTGAACACATTCTTTCAAAGAAAAAAGAATCCTGAATTAAACATTTGATATTTTCTCCTTCGCATAGGGTTTAAGTGACTGGTAAATTATTCAGTTGTGTTTTTATTAGCATTTTACGCAGTGACCCAATGTTTTTGGAAAATGGGTTACACTTTAAATTTGATCTACAACCAAAATAAATATTGCACAAATGATGCATGATCCCAGATTTCAGCTTTAGGCTACAGAAGAAAGTATGAGAATGAAACATGGAGAAGCATGATATCAAGCACAAAAGCTTGTGTACCTACCAGTTCAAGAAATGTATTCTCCAGTGTCTTATACTCAGGAGAGCTCTTGTTGAACAGGCCATCAGAAAACATCATGTTAGTGACCCTCAAGCTAAAGAAAACCACTAGCTCTTTGCTCTTATCCACTGCTGTCATCAGAGGTGTGCTGGCTTGTCTAATGATTGGAGCAGCAGTGGACTCATATGGGCGTTCATCAGACTCTGAGGCGAATCCACTACCACTCTCCTCTTCCTGGGGCTTGGACATTTCAGACTCTGTACCATTCTGACTCAGTCCTTCTTCCTCTTGAATGTTTGAATTCTCAGCAGTAAGGTCCACTGAGACCGGGGCTACTCCACTGTGCCCTCCACTTGACTCATTGGCATCCTCAGGGGGTTCGCTGCTCTCCACAGGGGATGGCAGAAAGTTCACATCTGTTTCTGGTTCACTGCCTTGGAATGCGTCCTCAAGCAATGATGGGGTGGAAACTGGGGCTGCTGTTTCTGTGATAGACATCTCCAAAACTGTGGGATGTGTAGGCAGTGGTAAGTCAAAGCTAACCTCAGCATCAGTCACAACTTCTTCAGGTTGGCAGTTTGTAGTTGTTACAGAAAGATCCTCATCCTTTTGCTCTGGATGCTCGTTCCCCCCATCAGCTCGTCCAGGTTCTTGTAAAATAAGACACAACAGGAAAAGGACCAAGGTATTTGTATTTATATGTACATGTGGACTTATTGTTATGTACAACAATATTGCAATACAGGCAGGGCCAGGTTGAAGCAAGGAGTTATCAGCATAGTTGCCAGTGGCAGTACCTTCTGGGCACTCATAGACCTAGAGTTACATTAGTAACTATATTTTTCTTGAAGAACTTTTTTTTGTGGAACCGTTTGTCAGTAGCAGTTATTCCCACAGGGACATCTTATGACCTTGATCAACTTATATTAAAAAATACTACATCAAAAAGTATATTATATATAACTTTTTGGTGGTTTACTTTTACATTGATTTGTTGCACGGAGGACAAAATGACTCATTGTCTAACTCGAATAATGTGCAGGCCACTTGTGCATCATAGCACGCTGTTTCAGCCAAATCTTGTTATCGCCCTGCTTTGATCATTCGACTGCATGTTTGAGGCCATGCCAGTTTATTCTGTACCCTGATTTTTGCTGCTGTTGCTGTTAGCCAAGTCACTTCAGTCATTTTATTATTCACTCCATGTTATTATAGCTTAGTGACACACCACTTTCTTTTGTTTTTGTCTTTTTATTTTCCTTTTAGAACCAGTGTAAAGAACCAGTTAGACTCGCTTAGCTTACAAACTGAAAGCAGAGAGGAAAAGACTCTAACACACTAGAATGCTAAGTCTTACTTGTTTAATCAATACATAAACAAAAATGTAAAAACACTGATTTGTGGGTTTTTTATGGAGGTGTGAATACAGTTCTGTGAAAAACCAAGTGCAACCTTACTTCTTCCATAGGAATTAAGAGGGTAAATAGCAGCCAGGTGCTGCTGATTAAATGCACTTGATTAGTTGTTCATCAGCAATCAGTCTGGTGCATTCAGGTGTGTGTTAACACAATACCAAGGAGGCAAGACATCAGGAATTATCTTAGAGAAGCAATTGTTGCTGCCCATCAATGTGGGAAGGGTTATAAAGAAAGGTGCATCTCAGACTCTACAGGCTAGTTAGTATATTAGATGTTAAAATTCATGACAGTGCAATTTTCTGTAAGTAACATAGTAGCATGGCTTAGCTTTGCAAAGTTGCATCTGAACAAACCACAGCACTTCTGGAAACTGTCAAAAAAAAACTGTCACGCAACAGGACAATGACCCAAAGCACAGCAGCAAATCTGCAACAGAATGGCTGAACAAGAAAAGAATCAGAATCTTGCAGTGGCCCAGTCAAAGTCCAGACCTCATCCTGATTGAAATACTGTGATGGGACCTTATGAGAGCGGTGCATAAATGAATGCCAACAAACATCAATGAAGTGAAGAAACACTGTAAAGAAAAGTGGGCCAAAGCACCGCTGCAACAAAGTGAGAGACTGATGAAGTCATATAGAAAACAATTACTTCAAGTTGCTGCTGTTGAAGGCAGTTCTAAAAGCTACTGAATCATGGGATGCAGTTAGTTTTTCACATCTTTTTCACATGACTGTAACTCCAGGACAGTGAAGTAATGTATTTCTTAGACATGTTAAACCATTCCTCCCAGTAGCTTTAGGGCCGGTAAAATAATCACATTTCAAACCATCTGACGGTACCACAAAATGTTCTTTATCAACTTGTTCCAACATTTGAAGCTGCATGATGTTCACACTGTGTAAAATATTCAAACCCAAAACTCCAAGTGTATGACTGCACCATTCCATTAAATAAAAATACTGCAGATGTGTTGTGCATCATTTTATATACACATTTCTCCTAAAGCCCGGGGACATGCCTGACATATTGTGTATTTTTGGAAACTCCGCTAGAATTTAAAATGAAGTTGTTGCTGGTTTACGTTTGCCTACACAGCATGAGAATGTAATGACTTGACCAGTGGCAGGTTGCTACTTATTAATGGGTTTTAATATGAAGTATCACCTCAGCAGGAAACATCTCCATGTGCAAAATTGAACCACCAAATCTAATTGTACTGACATTCCTATTTCCTCTGAAATAGGAATGTCAGTACAAATACATTTGTAAAAAATATATATATTTTATTTGTTAGAAGTGTCCTACTGCATGTTAAATTTTAAGTGATTTTTATGATTTGCAATTGTGTACAGTAAAATCAATATGATATTAGCTATTACCTTGTATTACCTAGTTCAAGTTACTCTCAGACTCAGTTATAAGTAGTAAGGTCACATAAGCACCCAATAACTGTGGATTAGAACTCGACTCATTACATAAAGAGTTGCCCAAAGATGTCACACTTCTATAATATTTTCATACTTTTTAAAAACCTTTTAAATGGCTTTGATTTGCGAAATACAATTTGCACCTTTTTCATAGTCATCAAATGATTTAGTGGCCTATAATGATCTGTAGTTCTCTCTGTGGGAACAACTGGAGCCAAACCGTGCCAGCAAATAGCCTCCCACAGCAAAACAAAGCCACAAAATCCCCTCACTGGGGTTAAGCATCCTTTTAATTTGTCATAAAATTATCAGTATTCTTTTTCATATTATTTTCCTGCCTTTTCTGTTACTTTTTGGATGTTTATTGATCATTTTTTGGTATTGTAAACTGCTTACCTTGCCTGGGGTTCTGTTGTTTTTATATTACCCACTTAAGCTGTTTGTGCGTCTAAGCGTCCCAGCCCTTAACAGCAGGTCATCCTCCAGCAGCTTTACCACCATTAAGAGTAACAAGATATAGAAAACCAATAATGATGGCAAAGTTGTTGAGTTGTTCTGAGGTTCTTCCTGTTGTCTGTCAATAATACCTTTTAATGGAATACCCACCACACAGACCGGTGGGCTAATCAATAAAGCTTTGACTTCTTGAAACATCCTGCTTTATAAACAACACTTAACCTGAAGAAGCCTTACCTTTTGTCACCTCTTCCACTGATTCACCCTCACCTCCGTCTTCATGTTCAGTTGATGCTAGCTCCTCCACCTCCATCTCTGCTTCCTCCACCTGCTCTGTGATAGTCTCCACTTTTGTTCCTGGTATTATAATGACTTGCTCTGCAGCATCTTCTGTGGACTCCTCTTCTACTGCTGCCATTAAAGGGTTCTCCACTGTGACAGCAGAAGTGGCTTCTGGGAGGATGTTGGGAATGAAAGGCACAAAGGTGTGTGTTTCTGGTTTGACAGTAGAAGCTTCTAATGAGGTCTCAATCACTCCCAAGGTGGGAAAGAAACTTTGGGTGAGAGTGTTGAGCTCGGTGGATGCCTCTGTGGTGTCGTCCTCAGATATTACAGTCTCAACAGGGTTGATGCTGAGCTCCGCGACTGGATAAACTGTGGTTACTGAAAAGGAAGTGTTAGAATACTTCCATGCTGCAACACTAAGCTAATATTTAATTCAGGAAAACGCGAGTATGATATTTTGCTTACCAGCCTCAAAGCTGAGTGTTTGTATGTCCAGTGGTAGTGATGTCTCCTGCTTTAAGGCTTTTACAATGATGTGCTTCAGTTTAGGAGCATTTACATCTTCGTCTGTGCCAGATTCCCCATAAGCCTCAGGTTCCTCATTGAGCTCCGTTTCTCCATTAAAGACCACAGCGTAGCGCACAGACACATCCTCCAATCTGAGCAGCAAGACATATCGTGTCAGGAACCCGTACGGCACACAGACGTCAGTGGTAATGGATATCGGCAATGAAATCTTTCAATAAGAGCTTTTTCAGGAGAAACTAAACAAGGTTTTACTATAATAAATTTAGCTTTTTAAACACTTCTACTAAAAACCTTAGTTGAACCTCATTCAACTCACCGAAATCCAAGAACACTTATCTCTTTGAATCCTGGAACTTTTTCAAACACATGAAGCATCTGCATAAAAAAAGCAAACAATATCAAAATAAAACACATTTTCTATTTTAACTGCTCGAAAAAATTAGTGGAACAGCTGAGGAATTTTAATTTTTCTCCAACCTGGAAGTTATGGAATGCAAAAGTATGGTAATCATAAGTTATATTTTATGATTACTATGGTTACATTTATTATATCCACAGTGAACTAAAGTTAGCATAATGCTCTTTTGTCAGTTCAGGAGATTCTAAATTATTCCAAAATCTTAGGCTTTAAAAGCCCTCTGTACTAGGTAAACAATGCACTGACACTAGTACAGGAAGATTTTCTTGTATCACAATTTTGATATTTGATTGACTGATATGATATTTTTGTTGGACTGTTTGACAGTTGCCAATGAAGTTGCTAATAGAGTTGCTTTTGAAAGCATTTTTGCTGCTCCATTCACTACACATGTGCTGCTCTAAAAACTGGGTTGGATGGCTTTCCTATGATTCATTCAGAAATATAGTCCCGTGAAAACTTCATGCAGCCCCACGCCGAGAAACATGCATATAAAAAGATACACAACACATCTACAGTCTTTTTATTGAATGGAATGGTGCAGTCATACACATGGAGTTTTGGGTTTGAATATTTTACACAGTGTGAACATCCTGCAGATTCAAGTTGATATGGAACATGTATGGTGCTGTCAGCTAGTTTGAAATGTGATTATTTTACCAGCCCTACAGCTACTGAGAGTTTATCATGTCTAAGAAATAGATGACTTCACTGTCCTGGATTCACAGGCATGTAAAAAAAAAGAATGTTTTCAGAGCTCTCGATGAAGTCCTGTGAAATACTAACTACACCCCATGATTCAGTAGCTTGCATAACCACTTTTAGCAGCAATAACTTGAAGCAGTCATTTTCTGTATGACTTTATCAGTAGCACATAATTGTGCAGGGATTTTGTTCCACTCTTCTTTATAGCGTTGCTTCAGTTCACTGAGGTTTGCGGGCATTTACTGATGCACAGCTCTTCTGAATCTGGTGGAGGTCTGGACTTTGACTGGACCATTGCACCACCTAGAATCTTTTCTTTCTCTGGAATTCTGTTGGAGATTTGTTGCTCCAGCAAACTGCTAAGAATTCTGCTTTCACAGAGGTGCTCACACTTGCTGATGACCTGCAGTAAGTCTACTTAGTTTCTCACAGAACTGCAGAGTCCCATTAAAACTTTCTTTTTCACATGACAGTATGTTTCTTTAAAGAAAGTCTATGTTAGTAGCTGTTTAAGCTGTGGTGAGAATCTGTCACTGCCTTTTTAGTCAGAGGTGATCAGGACTTACTATTCCAGCCTCACGCTCAATTAGAAGTCTTAAGTCCTTCAGTTGCCCTTAAAGCTGTTAAATCAATCAGGGTGTGTGTGTGTTAGACTTTACACTACAACGTAATACAAGCTGGCAATCACAAATACCTCGTCACGTAACGCTGCCATCAAGAAGGGCTTTTGTTTTTAATGGGGAAATAAGAGGAGATACAATTTTGTTTAAGAAAAGATGTGTAAACTCACTTTATCTTTGAGCTCTCGGGCGGTGTCGTGGTACCGTGGAGCCTCGGGGTCGCTGAGCAGTTCGCTGTATGTCGGGTCCACAACGGTGATGCTGAACTTAACGATGTATTCCTCGTAGTTTTCTTTTACCATGCTGGGGTTCTCTTTAACCTGGAAAACCAAAAGCCATATGGCATTTTTTTTTTTTACTACTAATTTAAAAACTGTGAAACTTGACAATGAATTAAGGTTATAGTTAACCTACCACATCGGCTTCAGTTGGAAGCAGAATCACCGGGGGAGTCCAGGTGCCTGATACAAAACAGCAAAACACGTTAAATTCTGATATCATTATGAAAATTTTATGACACCCAAAGAGTTCATTAAAGCCTCGGTTACACAACCACTAGTCAACCAGTCATTTTTCCCTAGCGACCGATGGTTGTCAGGGGGTTGCCAACCAATCTCTCAGCCTGTGTGGCTGGGACTTAAGTCATCTATCTTGCTTGAACATTAATGTCAAACTCACAATCCCTTCCTGGCTCTGGGGTCCCAGCTTCAATTCTGAAAATGGAAGAAAACTACAGGTTAGGAATCTCATTGCTCCTTTTTCTTCAGAACAATTCAGTTTTACTGTACGCTGAAGGGGACATGGAGCACATGGCACAAGTATTTGCTGTAATGTTTGAGGAATCGTCACCTGTACTGTACTTCTGTACTTTTTTTTTAAAATCCCAAATATTACTGTATTTGTAATGAAGTGTGAGAGGTGTTATAAATGCTGGCAATTATTGGACGCTTTACATGGTTACAGAACTTACCTGAGTGCATTCTTAAAGAAATGACTGCACACACAGAAAACACAGAAGTCTGCACCTACCCTTCATTTTCCTCGGCTACTCTCTGGAAATAAAATAAGTTATTAATCAGTTATTACAGCATTACACCGCGCAAACAAGCAGCATAAATGTGCTGTTATGCAAAGTGGATCTGAGGTGATTCCACACTCACTCTGGCGACCATGTCCAGGTGCTCCTGAGAGCTGCTGAAATTCGTAGCCAAGTCGTCCATGCAGAGGTTTTCATGCTGGCAGGTGTAAACCCAGGCCCTGTACTCCTCTGAGTCTGGCACTCTGTCCAAGAAGATCCGAAAAGCTTCCCAGATCGCTTCCTGACAAACTGAAAAATAAATCACAAAGTGACATAAACAGGCAGGATGTGAATTATAGTACAAAAAAAATCAAATAACTCAGGTTTTTTGATATTGATTTAGAGAGGGGAGCTTTACATATGAACGAACATGCAACAGTACCTCATAGATGTATTAAATCACAGAACAGATTTAATGCGAAATAACAGGAACTGCAAGAAAGGGTATTACCTGTTGATTCATAAATGTCAAACCGCACATTTAGAAGTTATTGTGTTTCCATGACATTTTGTGAATATTAAAATTATAAGCACAAAGATATCCCAAAGCCACATTTATTTTTTTTTATCTGCATCTGTGGCTGAAACAACACCATATTGTCCAATAAGTTGATGCCTGTGGGAAATTTATTCTCTCATAAAGTCATTTCTATAATGATATGAGTACCTCCCATACACCAAATTAATCTGCTTCATTTTAAAATCATATGCCACCACAGCTGTTCTGGGACAGTTAAACAATGAGGTGTAACAACAAAGGCGGCAATTTTTGCTTATTAAATCAAATCAATGATAACCCGTCTCTCTTAGACAAGGGATTTTTGCAGTGTAGCAAGGCTCTAAACAATTAAACTAAATGTCAACTTGTATGAGGGAGTAAATCATTAAGATTTAGAGCCATAGCACGTACAGTTAAAGTTTTTGAACAATGATCATTTTTTAAAAAAAAGATTTTTTGTAGTTTTGCCTCTGTACATCACTACAGTGGATTTTAAATCAATCAATCAAGATGTGACTGAAGTGCAGACTTTCAGCTTTAACATACGGGCTTTAACAAAACTATTGCATTAACTATTTATACACAATCCCACTAAATTTTCAGAGGCTCAAAAGTAATTGACTATTGACTGACAAGCAGTTTCACGGCCTGTTCTCTTGTTATTCCATAAGAAATGGAGCACAGAAAGATCTGGACTTGATTTAAAGCACTGAACTTGTATTTGTTAGTAAACATGAAGAACATGAACATGAACTGTAAACATGAAGTCCAAAGAGATGTCAATGCAAGTGAAGAGGCCATCATTACAATTAAATAAA
>JAVDPK010001228.1:152289-177220 GCA_034780415.1 Cichlasoma orientale
TATATAATGCTGCAAACTGATCAGACAGTGCTTCACAGTGCAAATGGATAATGACCGAAAGCAACCCAAGAGTTTCTCAAGGTAAAAAAAAAGGGATATTCTTCAATGGCCAAGCCAGCCACCTGATCTCAATCCAACAGAGCATGCTTTTCAGTTACTAAAGACAAAACTGAAGACACAGAGACCAACAAGCATGCAGCAGCTAAAGGTCGATGCAGTAAAGGCCCAGCAGAGAGTAAACTCATCATTTGATGTCATTGACTGCAAAGGATCGTTATCCAAGTATTAAAAACAGTCCTCATATTTAAAATTCTGCCAGTTTATCCATGTGTATTCCAAAACATATGTCAAAATACAATTTTTTTTTAATTTATCAACTTTGAAAAATGTTCTCATTTGACACAGAGTAAATGTCTCAGGACAGGCTTATTGTACTAATACGCCCAGTCGTGATTATGCATAAAGCAAACATTTAAAAAGTGCATTTACAGCACAGGCTCACATTAAAGTTTAACACTGATTATTTCAGCTCACCTCGGAGTTTGTAATAGGCCCGGTGGCTGCCGATGACTGCTTTCACACTCTCCTGGGGGCACACTTTGACACCCGTAGTGAAGACCGCTGACCTCTTTACCCGATGTCCACCCTGCTCTGCCCTGACATTGGTTGCATGTCGGATCGATCGGGAAGCTTCCAGAAAGTGTCGGTACTTTACATCCCTAAGTTCGGAAAAACCGTGGTCGTGAAGGTCTGAAAGAGCCATCAAGGAGAAATTATTAAGTCAGGCAGAGATGTTTTTTACCGGCAACATGAATAATCAAACACTTCATGATAAGTGGCTGTAATTTTGTGGACTGTCAGGTTGGTGTGAGATTCCTCACTCAGCAGTACAAGTGTTTGTGTGGATGATTGGTATAATTAACAACTGATGGGTGACAACACAAAGGTAAAATTGCACTCCCTGTACTAAATGCTCTGTAGTGAGTCACATACTGTGCATAAATTAGCCTGAATGGTTTGCATTAAACAAGAACGTGTTTCTTTGTTATTTGCATTTTTAACAGGTTCATTATTTCTTGCCAATGGAAATCCAACTAATCCAACATAAGCGTGTATTTGTTTTTGAAGGAGACATTAATTTCCTGTTTAATATCACAGTGAATTGCAGACCTTGTTAAACAGGTTTGTCAGCCTTCACTGGTGTTACGAGATAACCGCTGACAGCATAAAAAAAATTAATGGATTTTCTACTTCTGCAAAGCGAAGCCGCTGCACAAGTGCCTTAAACCTGCAATGTTTTTAATGTTCACCAGGGGGTGACCCCTTGACCTGTCCACCACATGTCATTAGCTAATAAGCATGCGGGTTCACAGTCACAAGATAGCAGTGGCAAAAAAAACACTCAGCCCGAGGCTTCGTAACAGGACTTCACAAACCAACGGATGACATCTCTGTGTCTCTATTTTTATACCGTCTATAGTGATAATGCGCCAGCTCTATCCTTTCCTCCAAATATGTTCTCATCTAAGACGGAGACAGACAAAATGCATTCCACATATAGAATCCCACGTTTTAAAGGGTGATTCACAAAACATAAATCCAGATTTATGGAAATGCAGTACTGAAATACTGGAGTGCCCTTTCAAATAACCCTCGTTAATCTTGTAATATGAGGAAATGGGCGGTCAACATTCACTATCACTAGAGAGAATTTAATTTGACAGGTAGTTTATTCAGCAAGGTGGCATCTGTTCAGTCGCCCTATGGTATGTTAGCTGCTGCTTGCATTGCCACTGCTTATAAACAGCATGTGTAGCGAAAAGAAAATCATGCATGGAGTGCATGTATTTTAGGACCATGTAAAGACAGCCTCTCTATGTGTGATTATTTTTTAAGGTCACTGACTGGTTCGAGCTTCTAAGTTCACTATAGAATGAAAACACCTGGAGACTAAATCTTAGAGGTGTTGCTTTGTGACTGGAAAAATGCAGAGATGTGTCGAGAAAGTCTTTCTAAGGCACAGTTCAAACACCCTTGTGCGGCTTAAACCCACGTTGCGTCACTGAGACTGGCCGGTGGCCAGGAGAGTAAACGATGAGTTCGTACTGGGCCACGTCCAAGTGTGAATGGGCAGAAATGCGTGCAGTGGATTACCACGGAATAAGAGTGTGCGTGCACAGCAAACCTTAAAGAGATTAAAATTAGCTACAGGGGTTAGAACAAAAGCAATCCTATCAAATGAAAGCATTCAAGAAATGCCACCGATTTCCCTATTTCCACGAATTATACCGCTCAGATGCTGCACACAGGATGAGAGCTGCTCTAATTTTCCCAATCACTTTAATGAAATAATCTTCACAAGGATCAGTAGCACTGGTGACTTACAGGAAGGTAATTCTGCACCATTACAAAAGCCAGTGTGCCAGTCAATGCTCTCCAGCACAGTTACCCCATTGAATAAAGCTATTTTAGAAGAAAGGATTCATTGTGGTGCCAGGTGGCAAACCTCAGAGGACCTCTTAAGAGAATAAGCTGGGGTTTATGAGCCCCAAAACAGAGTCTAGAGGTCATTGAACTCAAATAGGAAACTGTGCCTCTTTAGGATTAGGAAATAAAATGAAGAATAGAGACGAATAGAAACAGCAAGTGGGTGTGTAATTACTGTTACAATTGTATTCGACTCAGAGCTTATAGCTGAAGATGGCACATTTCTGGGAAGATACACAAGCTGGACTATCTCTGTACTTGAATTCTGCATATCTATGAAGCAATGCAGTGTGGATCATAAACCTCACATGTGACAGTTTCAAGAGGGAGCGTGCTGTCAGCTGTGAGTGTGTGTATGAACATATACAGTGGGTGGACAGAGCTTCTGAATGTCTGTCATTGTGCAATGTTATAAATGATTTTTATTGCAAAGCTGTTACGTTTGTAGAATATGTGTTGCAATGAAGCAGCTGGAAATGCTTCTATCTTAGTCTACTGTATTATTTTAAGCTTCTGTAATTAATAGCAAACTGTACACAAAAGATGGATTTAGCCTCCCTATCTGTATCTTTCTTAATCAGCAGCCTTATAATTGCTACTGTATCACTTTGTCAATCTCATCCATCCCTCACTCATCATATCTTGTTCAAAAGAACTCAAATGGTGCACTCGAAGCTTCAAAACAGACGTCCACAAATCAATAGTCCCAGACTGAGACCCCGTTTGTTTAGTGCCGTAACAATTTTGGAAGTCATATGTTGGTGGTGATTGTTTCCATAGGGTCTCCTATTGAGGATTTGCAGACACGTGACATCTTGGACTTCAATCATAGTGATGGAGTAGGATCAAGTGAATAAGGACCCAGTCACATATCTCTAGAGACCTGGAAACCACCGTGAGGGAAAAATGAGCGTTACCTGATCGGTTGCTGGTCAGGCAGTCACTAGGAAAATAACTGCTAAAGTCACAGGCTTAAGAGACCAGTCAGTGACTCCCTGACAACCACCTGTCACTAGGGAAAAAGTTGTATTCCCCAAAAATCTCCTCGTGTTTGCTTTGGTTGCCAGCATATTACTGTGGTTGTGGTTTGACGGGAAGTCTACAAACACTGTACAGCTACTCTCCGAGCTGTGAAAAGTGCAACACCGGCCGGAGGTGGTGATGCTTTGGTTACTAGTAGATTGCCACGGTTGCCTGTAGTTTTTCCATGTTTGTCTGCAAATACTCGCTAACAAGTAGCCTTCAAAGTAAAAGTTGCACCCTTTGAAACATGTTGGCTGCAGTGCTGAGGCACAACTTTTACTTTGAAGGTTAGTTGTTAGCGAGCATTTGCAGACAAACAGCACCATTCATATGAATGGGTAAGCGTGTCCAAACTTTTGACTGATACTGTACATAAAATACTAGAGGCAACCACGGCAATCTGCTAGCAACCAAAGCAACCAATTGTATGTTTTTTTGTGCAGCATCTTCTTTGCAACTGATTTCACTGATGAAAAGCTTTACAGTGAGCAACACTGTTAAATCCAGATTTAGCACAACACCAAGAAAATGCAAAGAATGCTGAGGTATTTACATTGTAATCTGGGGAACATAGCCTCCAGTTTAGAGACTGTCAGGCAGAACCATTCAACAAACAGTTTCCAAACATTCCAGCAAGTTAAGCTACCAAATCATGTCTTTTTCCAAAGATTCACAGCACAACATTTGAACTGGTTTTGCTTGAAGCCTGACTTGCACATGCATAAACACGAGGGCCTGGGCGAAAGGAGGGAGTGTTGGCGCGGGCCTTAATGCCCAGTGCATCCGCAAAAAGGCCCCACAGCAGAATTACAAGCCAGAAAAGATTAACGTCCTGCGACACTGGGAACAGAATGGCTTTTGTTTCCTTCAGGATAATGAGCTCACCCGGGCACATCACACCGAACAAGACAACCAGTGCGGATGCAAATGTTATCCCTGTTGCAATTTTGCTATCTTTCTCAGTGAACACCTATTAGATGTCGCTACCAGTTTAATTCAGATTGAATATTCATGACCTTAAAAGTGGCTCGCTATCTGCTTGACATTTGCTTGACATCTAAAAATCAAAGATCTTTCTGAGGGTGAGCTGGCATTTTGTAGCTTGCAGGGAGACTACTTTAGTCTCATGCACATAAGACAGGAATATCCTGTTGCACCTGAAGTGTTTCACCTCTAAGTTTCTGCTTTTGCAGTAGAATTTATTTGCCAATTTATTTGCCTCTTTCATTTTCCAAATTTTAGTATACTATGAATCAGATGCTTACTATTTTAGTGACTTGAGTCAATGAAATATGCTTTATAGTATATATATAAAAATTTTAAATGTCAGTTCATAATGCTCATCTTTCCACAACATGATTCTTACCTTTGATTTGACTTGCTTGGAGGGTAAAGAGACACAAAGTTAAGAATAGTCCCGACTTCAAAAGCATGATGGGCTAATTTTTCAAGCCTGAAGTTATCATTTGTAAAGCAATCAGTGGCAATCAGTAATAAAATCCAGGATCTCTTTATCTCAAGTCCTTTAGCAGAATGTATAAAAGTCTCCTCATCAGTGCAGACAAGCTCTTGGCGGGCACCAAAACTCAGTTTCTCCAGTTGTTAGTTCCTGGATGCTGTAAGGATCCCAGTACACAACAGAGGTGACTGCATGAATGGATGAGCAGCGGGAGCGAGGGAGGGAGGAGAGGTAGAAGAAGAGAATCCAGGAATGGATGGAATTTTGGCTCGGGAGTTTCATTCCATGCTGTCAGTGTAACAACAGTGACGAGGTTAAAAAAGCAGGCTCTGCTTTGAGTGTAATCTCTTTACCTTCTTCTTGCTGCTTGTAATCCTTGACGGGGGGGGCCACGTGGCTTCACGGTCTCATCCTGTTAGTCACCTTCTGGACCCTCGTCTGTCAGCTGAACAAAAGTGGGGATCTGCCAACCAGCCAAGACCAAATAACTACTCCCCACAGTTGCTGGGGCTTGATCACGCACAGCCGGCCTCTTTGTGTGTTCTTGTCTGCCTCTACGTGTAACTGTCCAACTGTCCAACTCTTCTGCTTTTCTCTGTCAGTCTAGATTCCTTAACCTCTGGGCGCCCACAATGTGTTTGTTCCTCACGGGCCAAAAATTTAGATGTCGAGAGAGGTCAGGACTGCAGTTTTGTTCTGTCCTGTGCACCGAGCTGCCAGACAGACAATGTGCTTTGTTAAGGTTCTTTCTGTACAGGCAAACTGATCATTTAACACCTTTCCTCTAGGTGCAATGAGTGTCTCACTACTTTTTTCCAGTGTTTTGCTGCTGTAGATGAGTTTGGTTATCTGGGTAATTTACCTGAGAGCATTTCCTACGGTGTCTTTCTGTTCCTCAGTTGTAATCTGTGACTAGTTCTTCTCATCTCCCATCCCAAGATGTTGTAACACTGACAGCTGTGAAATAAGCAGTATCCTCGAGATGTGACGGCTGCACTGAAGTCAGTAGGCCTCTCCTGTTTTGGTGTGCCAGTGCGGAAAGGCTCTGTGTTGTTAGTCTCCACCCCCTGCCCACATCTTTCAGTGAAGAGGATTAGCTGCTCCTGTTAGTTAGATTTTTTTTTCTTTTGCAAGAATAAGCCTGTTCATTATATGCATAATCCATCTGTGCAGTTTTTGTACATGCTAATCTAAACGGATGATTCTTACTGAAGCTTGGGGTTCATTTCAAAACAAACTTAATCAGTTATTCGGCAGTTTACAGGCATATAAATATACCCTAAACATCCTGTAAACACGAACATTACAGACTTATTGAGCTTTAGAAAGTTGCTATGGTTTTGTGTTTGCAAAGAATCGTACACCCATCCGTCTTGGAACACCATAAAGCATTTGTTTAAAGATGTGATACCAAAAAACGGTCTCCACCACCTCAGCTAGCTGCTGACTTTTCACTAGAAGTGGCTGTTTGAGAAATAACTGACTTGCTCTAACACTAGTGCTTGGTGAGAGGGCAGTCACAGGGGAAGTACTGCCTTCTACAGTTGTTAGAAAATGATAGCAAAGCTCTGCAGAGCCTCTATCAGGTGGGGCATCAGTGTGAATGTAATAGAAGCTGCAAGATACTCCTGCTCTTCTCTCCGTTTTTTCCCCCTGTAAAATGGTAAATAAAAGATAAACTGCACAACATACAAACTCTGCATGCATTGCGTGTCCTGTACAACACGTGTTGTCAAACCTGACTGTTCCGGTATGTCTTTCCAGTTTGTGACCTTGACCGAAATCCTCCAGGATTACAGCAAAGGTAAAGTCAGAGATCACAGGTTCAAGGTGAGGATTAAGAAGAATTGTTTTTACCATCTTAGATGAAGTTAAAATAAACTGGAACTACTGCGGAAACACCGTCTAACTGAAGCATTATTTATGTATTAAAGCAGCTAATCTTGGAGCTGAGACTTGTACATTAATAATGCATTTTAGCTCTGTTTTCACGGGTTACTTTGATATTGTTCCCAAGATAAACAAAGCTTTGTCGATCTCAACTAAGATTTGACTCAGACAGGCTTGACCTTCTCTCACTGGCTGATGACTTGAATCATTGTCCAATTAGATAGGTCAGTTTAAATTATGCAACAGAGGGAAAGTGGTACTTGCCATCTGTCAGAAGGGGTTATTTCATTAGGGACAGAGCCTCGGTATCTCTGACTGGCACAGTCTGGCACAGCAGAGGAGACACCTGCTGTTAAATTCATCATTTGTCCAGCGGCAGACTGAAAGAATATTTCAGGCTGAGACTCCAGCCTCAGTGGCTATTTGTTAATGGATCAGGTACCAGCCAACTCTGCTGATCTAGGAAGAAAGATGCCCAGACTGACTAGTAGCCTGAGTACTGAGTTTTCAAAGTGTGCTTAGGCTATGGGTGCGCTCTCAAAAACTCACAAGGCTAGAAACCCAAAGTAATTAGCCTGCTCTATCAACTTATTCCTTCTTTATATCACTGCTCACGCTGACCATTCAAGATGGGCCAAAATGCCCCTCAGGCCACCAGCAAACGTGCTCTGGAGGGCCTGTCTGCATGTGTTTGTAGCTATTACACTATATAATAATTCAAAATTATATAAATGCCCCTGACACCATCTCTATGTGCGTATTAGACTCTGTGCACATGTGCTGCTACATCTCACTGACATTACTTTGGTTGTACTTGAAGTTTTGTGATAAATGAGTGATTATGACTTTAAAAGACATTATAAAATTAAACTTAGCTGATCTACTGGGATTTCCCTGCACATTCATCTCTAGGAGAAAACATCCAGTTCTCTGAGCCAAAATGTTTTGTTGATCTCAGAGGTCGAAGGAGAACGGTCAGACTGCTTTGAGCTGATAAGAAGGCAACCGTAAGTCAAACAGCCAACAAAGTCACGCAGAAGAGCATTTCTGAATGCATAACACATCGAACCTTGAAGCAGAGGGCTACAGCAGCAGAAGACCGCTCCTGTAAGCTAAGGCTGTAATTTGCATAGGCTCACGAAAATTGGACAACAAAAGATTGGAAAAATGCTGCCTGGTCTGATGAGTCTCATTTCCTGCTGCGACATTTGGATGGTAGAATCAGAATTTGGCATAAACAATATGAAAGCATGGATCCATCCTGCCTTGTATTAACAGTTCAGGCTGCTGCTGGTGGTGTAGTGGTGTGGGGGATATTTTCTTGGCATCCTTTGGCCCCGTAGTACCAACTGAACTTTGTTTAAAAGCCACAGTCTACCTGAGTGTTGTTGCTGACCATCTCCATCCCTTTATGACCACAGTGTACTCATCTTCTGATGGCTGTATGCAGCAGGCTGTCACAGAGTTCACATCATCTCAAACTGGTTTCTTGAACATGACAGTGAGTTTGTCAGTAATCATCCCAAACAGATATAAAAGAAATACATCCAAGAGGAAGATTTTTTTTATCAGTTTTAACAGTTTGCAGTTACTACTCTAAGAATCACTAAAAATATTACAGCACATCATCTAAACAACTGTGATCTCGCTCAGCTGAGGTTCCAGCTTTAAACCTTCCCTTAGAGAGCAGAGGAGAGGAGTCCCTCGGGGCCGGCAGGCTAATATTAGAGTCATGTTTGTCGTAACACTCCTCTTTGAGAAAATCCACTCTGGGCTGATTATCAGTGTGATCCACTCTACTAGCAGTGAAAGTGCCATTGTTGCTAGTGCCATCATCAGCTCTGTGACTTCCTACCAGAGTTCACAAGTGAGCACGTTCTTTAATAATCTTTCATGAAGATTGTAAGTGCAGCAAACTGAACTTCTGATTTTTTTTTTTTTTTTTTTTGAGCCTGTTAATGCATGTAAACTCCTCATGTGGAGGCACAGAGCTGAAATACAGGAGCCGCTCCATGCCTTCTCTGAGAATCTGGGGGCTTTAGCACCCTTGGGTGAACTGATTAACTACACTAATACACTAATTAGTTAGTGAAGTTACACAAATTAATACTCACGCAATGGATGTGGAAGTCAAATTAAAGCAATGTGAGTTAAACAGAGTGTTGCACAAATGAAAACGTGTTTGGGGCTTGGACTAATGACTCTAGTAACATCTACTGAAAGATGCAGTCTTGTACTCCCCTTCATGTTATTAAGCACCTGCAACCACCAACAGAGGGCAGCACGCTAAACAGTCCAGTCAGGAGGCAAAACTTCAGCTGTTTGAAGTCAGAGAAAAGGAAAAGTATGTTCAAGCACATACTTTTCCAGGTGGCCCAGAAATAAACCTCTTATTGTTCAAGTTACTTTTGCCAAAAACTCATGACCCACTCTGTTTTTAAGTAGTTGGTGCAGGAAATATTTTTAGAATAATGTGGAAAAATCAAATACTTCTGCTCACCGGCACAAAAAAAAGGAGGAAGAAAGAAAATAACATGCTGTTAAGAGCATACTAAAATCATTAGGAACCTGAAGAAATGCATTTCAGTATTTCATTCTCATACAGAAGTATTCTCCTGCACGCCTCTTGGTGAATAAGGGTATCCATGCAGTATATGTGTGCAACATAAAATCAAAGCTGGCAGAATATGAGGGGAGAGAGGCTGCTAGGACATGGCCAGTTCCTTAAAGCCTCAGAGCTGCCAGGACTCCCAGATATGCTTCCATCCTGACGGCCTTATGGTGCTCGAACTAATTTGTTCATTCAGTCTGATCATAGTTGGAGGGGAAGCCGAATGCAGGGCACCATTAGGCAGAATAAAAGTCCAGTATTCCAAAATACTCAATCCAGACAGACAGAGGTCGCACACAGAGAGGCAGCGAGTGGAAGCAAAAAAAACCCCACTTCACATACTGTTGCTTCATGCAGGTCATATGAATGAGAACCACCAGTGACAAATATAACTTTATTAAAAAGGTTGAAATTTAAAAGAAAAGGGAACATATAGCCCATAAAACTAAATAAATCTGGAGAGTGATGCTGTGTAACTCCTTTCCTCCCTGTTTAGGATTTCTGTGACCAAAGTAAAATTCCCTCCATCATCACTTATCTCAGCTGCTCCAAAATAAAAATAGAATTCCCAATAATCCTAAAGGCTGCCAATACAACAGCAGACATAACTGAACTGTAGCAAACCCTTAATGAACTTTGATCTATATCTCATCAGCTCATGATTCGGACTGAAACATGAACGACAACACCTGGACAAGAAGCAGATTTTATTACAGTAGCGTGATTACAGTTCACCTGTGCGTTTAGCAGCCTGGTGTTGAAAATTCAAAATGGGAAAACATTTTTTTTTATTAACATTCACCTGATCTGTGCCACTTTATCGGCTCTGTTGGTTGTTTTCATGAGTTTCTGAATGCTTTTGCAGTTGCACGCAGAAATTGGTCTAAAGGGGCATGAAAGGGGTGGTAGAATGAGGATCATAAGGAAAACAGGTGGTATTTGGAAAAGAAACTGAAGTTGAACAGTGATATTATTATACAACTACAGCCATATTTACAGCCTGACTTCTCGGTTCAGCTTGCGGAGACAGTGACAGCATGATTGTGAGATATGAATATCGTGTTCTCACTTTCTGGTTTTACTATACTGCAAAATAAGGCTGCAGCACTTGGTGATGTCTGCTTTATGACTAGAATAAAAGATTGACTATAATCTTCTATTCAATCTTCTACTCAAACTGGCTGAGCAGTAGCAATTGCTGCTCCTTCTGACTGTTTTAGTGAAGGTGCAATGACTTTGGGGTGTCCAAAGACATCATCAGAATCAATGGCCTCAGCTTCAAAAACAGAGTAGCTGAATAAGATTCTGTTTTAGGTGCTGATTTGTTTAAAACCTTCATAAAGACTCAAATTACAGGCTAAGGCATTTTGATCTGAGAATATTTGCACCTAACACAACTTCTTCATATGAAGACATGCTGCAATTTAAACGTACTACTCCATGCAATATTTGAGAGTGAAAAATATTGAATAAATAAATAAAAGTATGAGCTGGGCAGTTTTTATTGTATGGATTCCAAGTCAGGTTGGTTTTGTCTCACTCAATGCTAATTTAATCAAAATGCATCTGAAAACCAATCACGGCCTCCTCAGGCTTTAGCGTGTTCGGTATATGGTAATGATGCAGAAGGATAATTTATTTCAGAAGACAATGATTTCAAACACTGATTACTTCCACCACTGGAGACGATGATTATATCAACTCATACACCAGGGAACACACTCTCGAGTTAGCAGTCATTAAGTTATCTACGATATGTGACAAAATTAACATCATCAATGACCCATTCAATATCTCACGTGTAATGAGAGCTTTTAAAGGCTCATGGCTTCTTGAGGGAGTTTGTTGACAGGTGGAAGTGTAAAGATTAATTCCTCTTGTCTTTTTTCTCGGTAAGAGGCGCCAATTTAGATTCCCGTGAGGTTTATCTCGTGCTGTCTTAGCTGGAGCGCAGTGAAAAGGCTACACTCCCGTGTTCGGAGAAGGAAGATGGAACTGTGACTCCTGGTATCCAGTAAAATGGAGCCAGTTTATCATGTTCTCAGTGGGCAGGGAGTAGACAGTGATGGGAAGGAAGATGGCAAAAAGGGGAAGTGGAAGAAGAGAAAGGGGGAGAAGCAGAAAATGTAAGGCACGATAAAAGGGGGGAAACAGATTAACGTGGAGAAGTGCGGGAGAACAATAAAAGATGAAGAGAGAGAAGAGGAGAAGGAGGTCAGGTCAAGTAACAACCCATCAGGGATAAATCTCTGTCCCAGCATATTAATCCACACCAATATAGAGCCCACAGCAGCATGACACAGGCAGCACAGAAACCATGACCAAACCAACCTCAGAATCTAAACTTGTCAAAGCTGCATCAGCCACGGGCCAAAACACACATAGCTGCTGCGCTGGGCTTGATTACAGCAGAGTTAAGGATGAAAAGTGGTGAAAACATGAAGCGAACACAGAGACCGATGTGACACCGAAATTCACGGCCATCAAAGCAGACATTACAGAAGAACACGGCTAATCCAAGAATGCCACAAAGGTGATCTGCGCTCCCGCTCGCGCGTGCATCTGCTCATGTATGTATTTTTGCGTCTCCTCCAAAAAGAAGTGGATCAGACATTTTTAATCATGTCAGGGGAGCTTTGCAAGAGGGCTCATGATTTGTCTGAAGACGCTTCGCTTGCTCATTGCATTTGACTTCTGTGTGGTGAAAGGCCTAACATGGCATTTGTGAATATTTTCACATGAGTAAGAATACACGTTTAAAATGAGGCCGACCAAAATGTTAACCTCTAACTGAACACGGACAGTTTATCACGGGATGCTAATTATTTACACTTTGTGACAAAAAAGACCTTTTTAAAATAAGCTTTTGACGAAATTGACCTTTAGATGCAGGCCATGTGCCTTTTTTGGTTGTCAAAGCTGTGACTTTAGTGGTTAATCTATGTAACAACCTGGATCTGGCAGCCGTGAGATTTGAATAATGACCTGAATCATTCAGTAAGGTAGCAAAGAGGGAGCACTAAAAGCATATGCAACATTACTTTCATTTGATTTTTTCCCCCCATTGGCCTGCATGTTTCTTCTACTTAAGTCATTTCAAATCAATTAACTACTTACCCATCATAGTCGTGAAATGTGTTAAGGAGAAGCACCAGGGTTCCAGTCAGGTTTTCTAATGGGGCTGTTGCCACTTCCAACCCCTCTGGACACAGACCACTTAAAATTGTGATGAAATCTTCTTTTTCTCTCTCTCTCTCTCTCGCCACAGAGGCAGGCCATCATCAAATCGGGAAGGTCCTGCAGCTTCAAACCGAGGCGCACTTTAAGATTGTTTAGCGTGTGGTAAAGATGAATTTGTGGACTGAGATAAGAGTGACCTGAAAAAGCAGCTTCGAATGGACACTTGGTAAATAAAACGCACTGCACTCGCATCCTACGCTGGGGCATGATTTATTTCTATTACAGTGAATACTGGAGGTGTAGCACATAAGGCTGCATAGGTGTCCAGTGGGTGTAGGTCAAGTCTCGGGTTCAGCCTCAGTCACCACAGTTTTAACTCCATTTTAACCATTCAGTAGACCGAATTCCAAAATATAACCACCTACTAAAAATGTAGCTCCTATATATAAAAATGATTTTCATGACATTAACTTAGTGCTGCTGTTCTTCTTACTTCTAATACCTCAAATTAGACAACATGATGAAATTGTTAAAATAACATAACTGTAACTGATCAGAGGTCAGCAGTAAACTAACTGAGAAGTGGTAAATGTCTAAGGCTAGCACTCCAATGATGATTAAAATTTACTTTTAGCTTCTCCCTTGTTCACAAGGGATCACCACAGTGGGCAGTGACACATTTTTGATTTGGCAGAGTGAGCAAACAGTGTGTTGGTGCAGCAAAAAAAAACTACTACAAATGAGAGCACGCACCAAAGTTCAGGTCGTTTTACATCAGAGGCCTCAGGATGTGAGAGTAGAGCACCACGCTGACCTGGTGCGCTGCTGTGAGCTTGGACACTGTCCACAAAGAGATAACTTATTGAAGAGATCTGTCAAGTTGAAATCAAGTGTGCTTTTTGCTGATTGCACTTTGTACGTATGTTTTATTTCTCAGGATGACAGCAAAAGATTGCTTTGAAAAGGTCAACTTCTGCTCCCCAGAATATCGAAAAGAAAAATAAAGTCCCAGTTCCTCTTCCCCACAAGGATTTATGTTGAAGCTTCACAGCAGAGTTGGTTTCCCATTCTGCCCTTTTAGTGAAGTCAAGGAGGAAAACAAAAGGTCAGTGGCAGATGCTTACAGTTGTGGTCAGAAGTTTACATCCACTCGTCATGGGCATGAATGTCGTGGTAATTTTGGGCTTTAAAGATTTCTTTGAACTGTTCTTTTTCCAGGATGGAATGATTGCACAGCATACATCTTAAATGATTAAAAAAATATTTTAATAGCAGGTGCTGAAGGTTCTTCAGTGTCTTTTAACTTGACATGACCCAGACCCAATAATTTGTCGTTGGCGATCATGATTGACTACAACTGGTAGTTTCTCTTTGCAGCATAAAAAGGATTTGTTTGACAGCACTTGTTGGACTGAGCAATGTTCAAAAGAGTGGGAAAATCCAAGGAGTTCAAGGAAGATCTAAGAAGATCTTTTCCCAAACTATTTCTAAACAACTGCAGTTTCCAAGATCATCAGTCCAAACAATTGTACGTATGTACAAGTTATTCAGATGTGTCACCACTTTGCCAACGAATGAAAGAAGGCCCAAACTGTGACCCTCGGATGAGAGGAAACTGGTTAGGATGTTCAGGAACAACCAAGGAACCACCTAGGCTCGAATCTGCCATGAACTGGAAACTTCTGGAACACCAGCATGACTGTCCACAGAGTTTTACATAACCATGGACTGAGAGGGCGAAGACCAAGAAAGAAGCCCCTGCTCCAAAATTGACACCTTTAAGCTCCACTGAAATTTGACCAAATTTGACAAGCAGTATGTTTGGAGGAGTATAGGTGATTCTTTCAAACCTGAGAACACTGTATCAGCTGTCAAGCATGGTGGTGGTAGCTGTCAGTGGTACTGGTACATTGCAAAAGTGGATTGAATAATGAAGAAGGAGGACTACCTCCAAATTTTTAAACTTCCCCTCAAATCAATAAGCTAGAGACAGTTGAAACTTGGACACCATTGGGTGCTGCAAGAGGACAGCGATTCCAAACACACATCAAAACTGCATCTGGCATGGATAGATTGAGTTTGTGTAGTGGCCTTCCCAAAGCCCCGACCTCAACCCAAAATTTGTGGAGTATGCTTAAAAGCTGTGTCCATGCCATGAAATCAACCAATTTAAATTAACTATACTAATTATGCCAGAAGCTTGTTGATAGCTACCAAAAGTATCTGGTCGAGGTGCAATTTGCTAAGAGACATTTAACCAAATATTAGTGGGGGTCTGTATGATCTTATGTAGATTAAAGAAAATCAGTTGTCCACCCAATTCTTTTTTTTTTAAGTCTTTAAAGATGTATGCTGTATAATCATTCCACCCTGGAAAAAGAACTGTTCAAAGAAATCATTAAAAGCCCCAAATTACCATGACAGTCACGCCCACGATGAGTGTATGGAAACTTCAAACTGTAAGATTAATATAGCTCCTTCAAAATAAACTATTCCAAATTCAGTATTTAAATACCAAACAAGTGTTTAACATGAGCAGGAAGCCTGACTTAAACGTTTCTGTGAAGAGGAGGCTTTTATTAGAGTGACAGATGCTTGGGGGTTTGTAGATGAGCAAAAAAAAAAGGAGCTGAATTAGGTTGTGTCAGGCAAATTTCATGCTAATAGCTTCAGTGACATTTTGTGTTATTATTGCTTATGAAAATGGAAAATTACAAACATGCTACTCAAGTTTCCATCTCAATGCACCTTCTCATGCTTAATATCAAAAGGTTAATAGGCAATATGTAAATTATGCCAGAAGCAAAGGGGAAACCCTCATTTATATTCTTCAAAGCTCTCAGTGAATCTGAAATCCATATGTGTGTGATGGGTGTATTCATCATTGTGCTGGAGAATATATAATTTGTCCAGCCAAATAGCTATAAGACAAAAAAGCTTACGTTATTAATAGTCTTATACAAGTCTCTCATAGCAAACGAATGCAAATATAATCGATACTTTGTGCAGTAGAACGAAAGGGAGTGATAAAAGAGGGATAAAAATGACCTTTTAAGTTGATCTGCCACCTTCTTTGTTGTAGCAGTCTCTGCTCTCTGCCTCTTAACGAGGACAGAATAAAGTTTAGTGAGCTTGACCTCTGAGCAGGGCCATTTCAAGTTCAGCACAAATATCAACTGAGAACAAGACATCTAACTCCCACCAGTTCTTTATTACACGACAGTTTACTTTCCCCTCTTACTTTTAACTTTGTGTGCCCTGAAAGCCTCAGTAAACAGAGAAAGGCTGCAGCAGTGGCAGTGAACTAAGCCCATGTCGAGCTGTTAATTCCTGAAAGCAGCAAAACATCCTAAATCACAAATCAAAAGGCACTTCTATATCTTTTAGAATTCAGCATTTCCCCCACCACCGTCACCACAAGGGATGGTGGGCAAAGCTTCCTACCAGAGTCTATGTAATTTCCTGTCTTTCATATCATATCTACACTATATGGACAAAAGTATTGGGCCATGCTTCTTAACCTTTAAATTCAGGTGTTTGCAGTCCCATTTCCACAGGTGTATAAAATCAAGCAGCTAGCCGTGCAGTCCGCCTTTACAAACATTTGTGAAAGAATGGCTCATTCTACAGAACCACGGTTGCAGCAGCTGTGTTTGTGAAGTTTCTTCACTCCTAGATATCAACTATAAGTGGTATTATTGCAAAGTGAAAGCGTTTGGGAACCACGGCAACTCAGCCACAAAGCGGCAGACCACGTGAGGTTACAGAGCAGGGTTGCCGAGTTCTGAGGTGTCCGGCGTGTAAAAGTTGCCGATGCTCTGCTGACTTAGTAACCGCAGAGTTCCAAACCTTCTCTGGCATTAACATCGGTACGAAAACTGTGAGCCAGGAGTTCCATGTCCCAGCAGCTCTTGTAGGTGTAGTGTGTAGGTGGACCAGCGGACAGAAGCACTGGGGTAAAGTTAGGGTGACAGCTCACCTGTTAACCTTACTGTGTCTCCCTGTTTATGACCAGCAGCGGAAGTGGCTGCACCTGAGAGGTGGAGCCCCAAGGATACAAAACCTGCTCTTTCACTCCACTCCTCTCTCTCTGGGCAGCTTCTGCTTCTCCGTGCTTGTTTGTTAGGTTATTTTAGTTCCTGCATCCTTGTCCAACAGATGCATGTATTTATCATCATCCATACACACCATGCACCCAACGCTTACGCGCCCCGCTACACGTTTAGTTAAATAAACTGTTTGGAAAATTGGACAGTGCAGACTCTCCTTTGTTTGTTGCCAGCCTGAGCCAAGCTGGTAACAATATAGTGTATATTTTGCACAGGAAAAAAAAAATGTTACAGCTGGAAATTTGTACAGCTGATGTTTGAACATTTATGAGGCTGCCTAGAATTAACCAAGAATTTTCTCTGCAGAGTGAGAACACTGTAGCTCCAAAGTGTCAGCTTTTTAGGAAATTGTATAATGAAACTCAGTTTAGCAGAGTTTAAATTATGCAGAGAGATATTAAGTCTTCTTTATTAACAATTTAAAAATATGTAATATTGTGAGTTATGAGATTTTTCAAATGGGAATATGAAACTAAACAAAGGTCACACTGTTACTAGGTGATAATGGAGCAGCCAGTGATGCGCACACAGTGCAGATGGATGGTTCATAAAGCAACCAAATCCTCAGCAGTACGTGAACCCCTTCTCTCATTACCTGGCTAATTTGGTGATGTACTGCTTGTCAGGTAAAAGCTTATATTAAGTGTGATAGATAGTCCTACAAGTGTAAACACAGGCAGTTAGTTGGACCACCAGAATGGTGAGATCATTTTACGTGCACTCCATTTTTCTTAATGCACAGTACTGCTGACCTTTAAACTAACCCACTATGTTGTGAGACGGAGAAACTGCTTGCGAAGCAAGGAAAGAACACACATCAATGAAGACTGTGATTTGACACACGCGCGCACACGTGATAACCACAGACAATAACATGCAGCGCGTCAGCGATCCCTTTATCCACGCGTGAACTGAGATCTGTTTAACATTTGTGGGTATTTAGCTCAATATTTTGTTGTCATCCCCAGGAATTGATGTTGGAGCGCAGATTTATGGCCCTGTCAGGTGGTTTCATTCACAACTAATCTGACGTGATGGATTTTAAACAACTGTGGCAGCGCAATTAGCATGGGTACAGCGGGTTAACCATACATGAATTTTCCAGAGAGTGCTAAAAAACTGCAATTAAGTGGGCCACGTTTGAAAAACAGCATATGCAAAAGAGCAAAGGACACATTTCTACATTTTTACAGGTAAGCCACACTGCTTTCCAGCAAACTGTTAAGAGTAGATGTTAATGAAAAAAGTGCCACATTTGGAATGTCAGTCAGTGATTCAGAATGAGGATTACTGAACACTGAGAACCCACGTCAAGTTTTTATTCACCATCAATCTCCTTTCCATTTCGTGTCACCGCATAGATGACTCGCACAGATGATTCGTTTTCCTTCCTGCCAAGGTCAATCATTATCACCTCGGTGAGATAATTTATTAATA
The DNA here is from genome assembly GCA_034780415.1 of Cichlasoma orientale. Classification (NCBI taxonomy): domain Eukaryota; kingdom Metazoa; phylum Chordata; class Actinopteri; order Cichliformes; family Cichlidae; genus Cichlasoma; species Cichlasoma orientale. The sequence goes on from JAVDPK010001228.1 coordinate 170,486, forward strand.
GCAGACTGCCCTTTGTGCCTCCCTTTTTTCAGGTGATGAATGCTGCAAACCTTTTCCAGTCAGAAAGGGTGAAACAATGAAGCTGCTAACCAAAACCAAATATTTTATAGGTTCATCGTCCATGTGTTCAGACCCACTAGCTGTTACATCAGCGGTGTCCTTCACCGCGGACCTGTGGCAGATCGGTAATGGAAATAGAAATAAAGGGGGGTGTATAATTAATGTATTTGCTTGCACAGTGCAGTCATAGCATGTGAACCACACATGCGTACTGCTCTGCAGCTGAAGCTGCATTGATACCTTAAGTATATGTGTCATGCAATACTTGTCTGGTTATGCAAAATGATCAACTAGTGAAAGCTTTTTAAACATCAACAACCATCTGCAGGATAGATTCATGAGGTGCACTATGAGTCCACTCTACTCTGTATCATCCTGTCCCTCCATTCTGCACCGTATAGTGTCTACAGTATGTTCCTCTGTGCTACACCACACAATGACATCTGTTTTTATTTTAATGCAGCTCAATCATGTGGACAAATGTTGCATAAATCCTTTGAAGGGATTGCTGAAAGTCCGAATTGCATCAAGGAATACAGATGAAAACAAAAAAACCAAAACTCAGTGGCATTGTGTAGCACCAGACTGTAACCTGCTGCTCATCTCTGCTTGAGTCTAGCTGCGTGACAGTACATTAGAGGGTCCAATTGTAATCTGGACTTCTGGACTTTGAGACGTGCTCCTGCTGAGACACCGAGGGCTTAGGGATGTCAGTTCATCAGGCGCATGAGGGCTCTATGAGCCATTAACAATATGAGCCTCTTATGCACACACATAAATCAACATGGAAGCAGCCACAGTTCACAACACTGTGATGTTAAACATGGAGTTAACACGGGAAGCCAAAAAGGCATTAAAATGGTAATTAAATATACATAGAAGGAGCAAACCAACTCCAATGTTACATGAAAAAGGAAGAATGCAATCATATACTATGTTGCATGCCAAGTGTATCAGTCAACCAATAATTTAAACTTTTGCTTAATAATGTTTTGACAAAAAGAAGTGGAATTATTATTTAGCAAGTTACTGCATGTCTTTTCCCACTCTATAAGGCAAGTTAGCCAGCTGGACCTTAAGTTCCTTGATCATTAAGAAAGTGTAAAAGTTAAACATCTCAAATCTACAATAGTACCACAATGTTTTGGAATTGTCCTTTTGAAGTCATGGGACGCTTCCCACAGTGCCGTCCCATTCCCATGAATCGCATTTCAAGTCTTTGCAGTCTCTTGCACTCAGACACTTTTCAGGTGAAGTCAGTTAAGTCTTGGAGGGTTTAGAGCTTAAGCCTTAGGATGGAGACCGGAATTGGGCCTAGTATAACACACTGAAATCTCAGACTTATCTGTCTGTTTGCAGGGATTGTCAGTTTGCATTACGGTTAGTGCCGGTGCCAAGTTTTTGAAAACTTTGCTGGATATCTCTGACTCTTCTGCATCATTTTTTTTACTTAGGATTTTTTTTTTTTTACTGTTTGCCTTGAATATGATGATTAAAAGTATTGTTTCATACAGACAAAAAAACTGCAAGCTGTACCTATATATAGGAGATTACGTAACGCCCATTATCTACAAACATACTGTGCACCACAAAGAAAGGCCCATACACAATATATACGCATATTTGCATCTTACATTTTCTGCAAATAATGTTTTGCTTAAAGAGAAAGAGCCATACAATGTCGACTATCTACAATATAATACCTGCAGCCGTCATATATATATCTGTGTTTTGTCATTCATAATCGCCACACTGCACTCACAGATGGATGTTTGCCTGAGGAAGATCTTGTAGGTGGAAACATTAAAAAAATTCACTGTGGGGACAACCTATTCCTTTATCCTGCATGTGTGTTTCCTCTTTATGACTAAGGTCAGCCTAAAGCTGCAATCCTTTCACAAGTCTTTTTCAATTCATTTCATTCAGATCATTCATCTTCTGACCCTTAGATAACCAAAATTTGAAGATTTTTTTTTTTAACATTTGTTTATACGTTTTCTATTTAAGTAGTGTGGTTAAGATTTTTAAAAGTAAATTTATAAAAACATTTATTTTGGAAAAAAAATTTTAAAAATTAGTTGTTACACCATTAGTGCTTGTTCCTATACTTTATTGCGAATGGTCTGCATGAAGTTTGGACTAGTAATTCCCTTTAGGAAAGATACACAAACATAAATATAATGTGAAAGTTAAAACTGCCAGCACAATCTTTAAATGTATATATTACAGATAATAAGATGCACATGCCAGCACCTCTTGTCAGTCTTGAATGCGTCTGCATCTGCCTCAGAAAATTTCTTTAAAACTCTCTCAATGACTTCCTGTTCAAGTGCAGCCATCTTTCATGTATGATGGACCACGTTAGAATTCATATATGGAAAGCCACAAGACGTGAGCATGTGTGCTTCCATATGTGCTGACAACATGAGTGCCCCTTTCTGCATGTGTGAAGTACACTAGAATAGCGTCGCCTGCTCTCGCACGCATGACTTATTGATCTGTGATAGCAACAATTTGTCCTCCCATGCACGCAGGAAGATAGCAGAGAAAGAGAAGGGAGATGGTGAGGAGATCAAACAGCTGCGAACTACAGCGCAACATTAAAATATGTCGAGGAAGTGCTGTCGAGTAACACCTTGTCGTCCAAATTGATCTGCGCTGTTTAATGCTTTCTCACATCTGCAAGTGCCTCAAGAGGTTGTTGGATTTCAGTTTGACCTCATCATAATGTGCTCCGGTTATGACTCTAATCTCTCATTAGGTTTCAAGGTAACATTTTACAACAGCTATAAAACTGCAAGTCATCTGCCACATTATCGACATGGCAACACAAATTAAAGGAACAGCATGTACTTACTTGGAACCACGTATTAAAACTCTTACTCATAGACAAATAGTTGAAAGCCTTTATTACACAGTGCCTCTGGATGAGAACAAATACTACAACATCATACTTTAATTTCATTTAATGCTGACGGGTCTTCAGCCTTTTTATGTGGCTCTGCAAGCCAGATTCTATGATTCAAATTACTCTATGCGGCCATGAGATGGGGAACCCATGTGACACATGAGCAGAAGATACTGAAGAAACAGATTGAATGTAGCAGAAAACAGGCCCACCCATGCACGGTAAAACAAGACTGTGTTTGTCCAGCAAAATTGAATTGATCATGAGTGTTCATCAGCTTTGCTGCATAAATCTTATTTGTAGATGGATCTTTTCTTAGTACCCCACAGGGACTTTTCAACTGCATGGGTGTGCCTTTCGAAATAAAGATAACCACAGCATTAAGCAGTCCATGGCTATGATCAAAATATAAAACTATGGGGTTTTTTCAGCATACACAGACATATATAAGTGATCCAAAAACCTTGCTTTTAGGTCTACACAAAATCCAAAAAATTTATGAATTCAAAAGGTATTTATGAATTCAAAATAATGTCTGTATCTTGTGATTTGTGCTGCTTATTCACATTAATGGGTCAGGCATCATGGAAGTAAGTGCTATGCGCTGCATTGTACCACTCAAATAGGAATCCACAGATCAATCCATCACTTAACTGATACCTGAAAGGTTAAAGTGGTTCAGAGAGAATGTTTGAACTTGCCCACCACCCTCAATATGCAAAATCTGCACAAATAATTTAGTTTTATATTATTATTATTATTATTATTTTGTAAATAACAGCACGCTTTTCTAAAATTGGCATTTCTCATCATGGCATCGCTCAGTTAGAAATGTATTTCTAATGTATTTAGATATTGAAAATACTTTTCAATATTTTAACTATTTCTTTTATGTAGAACAATTTCTCCCCACAATTCTTTGTTTGCTCAATAAAACTGGCATTTTTAATCTCCACACTCAACCAAATGAAATTAAAAGGGTCTTTTTCTCTTTCACATGCTCATAACGCCTTTGAGTCTCAGAAATGTTATTATTTAAGGGATTCCTCTAAATCGTCACGGACTTTCGGAAGTTTATATAAGAAAATAGACACATTAATAAATGTTATCGGAGACTGAAGGCGCAGTTCACAGCCTGCAACATCTGAAGCGCATAAGTTTGTGAAAAGCTTTCTTGAAGTCCTCGTTGGACATTGTGTATATGATCGGGTTGATGAGGGAATTCAGATATCCCAGCCAGGTGAAAAAGTCAAATAACTCGGGGTTTAAACATGTATCACATGTTGCCACCAGCAATGTGTAGATGAAAAACGGAAGCCAACAAATAATGTAAGCGCCGAGGATTATCCCCAAAGTCTTTGTCGCTTTTCTTTCTCTTGCTGCTGAAATTCGCTTTTTCTCCAAAAGCGCATCGGACACCGTCACTTTCACCTGGTTCTCGCTTGTTGAAGAGCCGGTGTCGCTGGACGGAGCGTCGTGTCTCCCGCATTGCAGAGAGCTAGTGGACGCCGCGGACCCGGGGGAGTTGGAGACCAGGTGCGCCGACGTTAGTCTCTTTCCAACCTTCTTCGGGGACTGCTTCAGGATCCTTTTCCGAGCCTCCACATATATCCGTCCGTAGAGGACAAGGAGGAGCAAGGTTGGGATGTAGAAAGCCCCAAAAGTGGAGTAGATAGTGTAGAAAATGTGATCCGTGTTGACGCTGCAGCTTGTTAATTCCTCCGCTTTCACCTGCCTCCAGAAGAGAGGCGGAAGGGAGATGGAGATGGCGATGACCCAGGCTGTGGCCACCATCCCTGCCGCTCGTCCCGTCGTGCGCTTTTTGGAGTACTCCACTGCGTCAGTGATGGCCCAGTACCTATCCAAAGCGATTACGCACAGATGGAGGATGGACGCAGTGCAACACGTTATGTCGGAGGAGAGCCAGATGTCACAAACTATTTGCCCGAGCGTCCAGGTGTGGATCACCGTGTAGAGGACGCAGATGGGCATCACGAGGATAGACACCAGCAGGTCGGTGACGGCCAAGGAGGCGATCAGGAAGTTTGCGGGAGTTTGCAGCTTCTTTGACTGGGAGATCGTTGCGATGACAAAGGCGTTGGATAAAGTGGTGGCGAGTGTGATAACTGAGAGAATCACAGCCAAACTGATCTGAAAGGCGAGACTCTCTGCGCTCTCATCCACCGTGGATGAATTTGTAGTAAAACTGTCGTTTGTAGTGTTCACCGGCTGATTTGGCTCGACTTGACCCGAGAGCTCCATAACTTTTAGTCACTTTTTTCATATTTTATAGCACCCTCTGATGTCTGACATTTAATGAGCCCTTTCTCTTCCTGAACGTTGCCTCATACGCGCCATGCGTTCAGAGCAATGGCACAGTCAGTTGAAATATAAAAATTGACTCTTTTCTTCTTCATTTTTCATCAGATTTAAATCAGATTTTAATGAGCAGATGTTGAAATATGGAGGCAAGTATCCGTTCATCGCAGAAATGAAAACTTCTCCGGGTTTTAGCCATGAAAAGAAAACTTCCTAACTGTAATAGCGCACAGCAAATTTAACAGAGAAGGGTTCTGCGTAAATGTTGAGCAGTGCGTCCTGATAACCCAGCATCTGGGAGAATGTCACAGATAATCCACATGTAGGGCAGAAGTTCTCAAGAGCTATGCCTTTGCAGGCCCCTCGTGGTTGAATGGTGAGCCAACCCAGAGTCTCGATTTTATACAGACTCTGACATCAAACAAGAACCACCGATCACAGCCTTGTTTCTCTCTCTCTTCCTCTCTCTCTCTCTCTGAAGACTAGACTACCTTCTGGGTCATAGTGCCCAGTGTTTCGCATTTGTCACATACGCTACCGTATATATAAAAAGAAACAATAACGTCTCGGATTACAGAATGCAAAATGTGCCATTGTCACTGCACCATCCAACTTTTTAAAGGGTACCAGTATTAGTAATTAATGAAGCATTAGAAGTGTCAATAAATCTTAAGTCTGCAGTAATAAATGTTAGCAATTCATTAATAAGGAAAATAAACACCATGTCATTCATTAGTGTGCAAAATGCCCCTCTTATTTAGCCAACCATATGGACACATGACACACCTTCTAAAACAGCTTTGATTAAACATGATATTGATGTGAATGATGCAAACCAAATCCAGCAAAGATTTTAGAGTGTCTGGAGAAAAGAGAAACATAATTGATGGTGAAGTCCAGTCCACTGATTATGAAAATAACTTTGAAGTACCATCTTTGTCCAGCTTCTCCTTCCCCCGGTTGAAAAACCTGATAAGTCCCCACTGTGTTGTACAGATTTCTGCAAAGTAAATGCAGTGACTAAGCCTGATTCTTACCTGTTGCCTCGCCTTGAAGACCATATTGACCAAGTTGGTGCAGCAGAGTATGTGAGCAAGTGCGATCTATTAAATTGATACTGGCAGGTGACATGAACTCCAAGAGCTCAAGAAATATTTGCTGTCATCACACCCTCTGGACTCTACTCATATACAGTCGTGGGTTTTGGTTTACACAACTCACTGACTTATGAATATGGTTACTAGTGGGCTGGAAGGTTGTGCTGTCATTTTGGATGATGTGACAGTATGTAGTAATACCTGATTGTATATGTGCTTTGTTTGCATGAGTAGCAGATGATAATTTGATTGTGAGCCTGGCAAAATGTGAATTTAATAATAATAATGCCTTCGACTTATATAGCGCTTTCTTACATGGTACTCATGTACTCAAAGCGCTTACAGTTTTTA
>JAVDPK010001228.1:193184-206252 GCA_034780415.1 Cichlasoma orientale
GTTTAAGATTCTGGTCCTGACTTATAGAAGTCTTTACGGTCAAGCACCAACTTATATCAGTGAACTCTTGCATCCGTATATTCCCCCCAGGTCTCTGAGGTCATGTGATAAAGGCCTACTGGCCTTACATCACACAAGGCTGAAAACTAAAGGAGATAGAGCTTTTGCAACAGTAGCCCCCCCGACTCTGGAACTCTATCCCCTTGTGAAAAAGAACTGCGGATTCTAATGTGTCTTTTAAAAAACAGCTAAAAACTCATCTTTTTAGGCTTGCATTTGGTTAGTTTTTTCCCCTTACTCCAACTGTACTTTGTTTTAGTGTTGTGAAGCACTTTGTGATTTATGTATTGAGAGGTGCTATATAAATAAAATTTTACTTCCTTACTTCCTTACATACATACATACATACATACATACATACATACATACATACATACATACATACATGCTGTGGAAGAGGGCCAGAGTGTATCAGTACAATTTAGAGGGGGCACAGTGACTTCCTTGCTTGGGCCTGGATTCCTGAGGCCCTTCCATGACACTGACACTGCTTCAGCTACAGCTACATTCATATCCTTGTTTTTAACTGGTACACCACCAAATCCTGGTCTTCATCTGTTGTGTCATGCCCTTTGTAGCACCAAAGACTATTTTATTTTGCAGTCAGATTTGTGTTTGGTTGCAAAACTCAACTCAACTCAACTCAACTTTATTTATAAAGTACTTTAAAATCAAACGCAGTTGGCCAAAGTGCTGTACACAACTAAGAACAAACAAGCAAAAAAACCCAAAAAAAACCACATAAGACAAGGAGACAATAAATAAATAAATAAATAAAACCACAACTAAGAAAATAAACAAGGAAAACCAACATCTCAAACTGAGTTAAAAGCCAAAGAGAAGAAATGTGTTTTAAGAGAGGATTTAAAAGCAGAGAGTGAGTCAGCCTGCCTGATGTGCAAGGGAAGATCGTTCCACAGTTTTGGGGCAGCAACTGAAAAAGCGCGGTCACCTCTGAACTTCCTCTTTGTCTTTGGGACAGCCAGCAGTGCCAGATCAGCTGACCTGAGTGAGCGTGAAGGAGCAGATATGATCAGACAGATATGACGGGGCGAGGCCGTGAAGACATTTAAAAACAAATAAAAGGATTTTAAAATCAATCCTAAAACGAACTGGGAGCCAATGAAGTGAGGCCAAGATCGGGGAAATGTGCTCACGTTTTCTGACCCCAGCTAAAAGTCGCGCAGCAGCATTTTGTACCATCTGGAGCCGGGCAAGCAGAGTCTGGCTGAACCCAACATAAAGTGCATTGCAGCAGTCTAAGCGACTCGTGATAAAAGCATGGATTAAAATCTCAAAGTGATGCTGTGAATGAAATGGTTTCACTTTGGCCAGTTGTCTTAGCTGATAAAAGCTGGACTTGACTACTGACTTAATTTGTGCATCAAGCTTAAGTTCACTGTCCAGCTTTACACCTAAGATTGTCGCTGTCTTAGTCAGATGTTGAGTTAAAGGACCCAAGTCAACAGTCATTTTAGAGATATCACTGGGTCCAAGCAACAAGACCTCGGTCTTTTTATCATTTAGGTGCAGAAAGTTAGTGGACAGCCATGCCTTGATCTCTCCAATGCACCCAAGGAGATGGTTAGTAGAATATGCATTTTGCTGCTTCAGAGGCACATAAATTTGGCAGTCATCGGCATAAAGGTGGAATGCGATGTCATGTCTTCTGAGAATTGATCCCATAGGAAGTACATAGGTAGAGAGAAAATAGGAGAGGACACAGAATAGAGCCTTGGGGCACCCCACACATAAGGGGTGCTGCACAAGATTCAGCAGCCCCAATACAAACACAAAAACTTCTCTCTGACAAACAGGATCTAAACCAATCTAAAGCCACACCCTTAATGCCCACCCACTTTCCCATTCGAGACAGGAGAATCTGGTGGTCCACAGTATCGAAGGCCGCTGTTAGGTCCAACAGGACCAAAACAACACAGTGACCAGCATCTGTGGCTAAAAAAATGTCATTACAAACCCGCAAGAGTGCCGACTCAGTACTGTGGCGGGATTTAAAACCAGAATGAAGTCCTCCAGGGTGTCATGCTCATCTAAAAATGAACTGAGCTGCTGATAAACAATCTTCTCTAAAATTTTTGAAATAAAAGGGAATTTAGAAATTGGCCTGAAATTGGAAAGTTGAGAGGAGTCAAGGCCAGTTTTTTTTTAATGAGTGGGGTTACCACTGCATTCTTAAGACAGGCAGGGACTATACCCTTTGCTAAGCTCCCATTGATAATACTGAGCACGTAAGGTGCCAAAGTGGGAAAAACCTCCTTGAAAAGGCGAGGTGTCAGGGGGTCATTTGGAGACCCAGCAGGCTTCATATGACCAATGATTTCCCTCAGAGACGAAAGACTGACAGGCTCGAACTGATCAAAAACAGCCGGGCATGTGACAGGGATAGAGGGGTCATAGGAGGGGGAACTAATGAGGGCCCTAATGCTAGCAACCTTATTGACAAACAACTTCATGAAGTTCTCACACAGTTCAAAGGAGCTCTCCGGGTAATCAGATTGAGGTGCGCTCAGAACGGAATTTACAACTTTAAAAATACGATCCAAGCCATCAATCCATAAGCCTATCAGATACCCAGCTGCAATAATAAGCTGGTCACAGGAGGCGATAGATGCCACTGATGGCAAGACACGAAAACACAACGCATGAGGCTCTATGATCAATAGAAAGAGGCAGGGCAAGAATTAGTGAGTGTCAGAGCCACAATCCAGGTTGAAACACGGAGTTTCCGCAAATACATCAGGAACATGGCCACCTGAAACGAGCTGCTCCAAGAATGCCTCAGGCAGCTGAAGACAGACGGTGAGGAACAGAAACTATCATGGCTGACCAAGCTCCTGCATACTGTGGAAAGGTGGCCTGGAGACTAGTCAGTGGTAGAATGTAAGATGCAAACTGGCGTACACTGAGAGGCACAACCAAGTGGGTGGAATATCCCTCTCACCCCCTGTGGGTGGGGGGGCATGTGTGTTCCTTAGAGGTCTGACCTGAAACACGCAAACATAAATAGAAATAGAACCATAGAACAAGTCATTAGGATCATATGAAAAACATATTCTCACTATGCTAATTGTAGCATTTGTATCGTGCCAATATTTTGTTTAACTGCATTTAATGTAGTTTTTAAGAGTAAAAGTTCACTTTTACATAAGTATACAGCTGAGTACCATAAGGAAATGCGCAGGAACAGATCTTGAAGAAATCATCATAATCCAGTGAGTGCTGCATTCCCTAAAGAATTACTTATATAGTTGCATATGAATAAATAAAGGCATAAACTGTTTGCATCTGTTTATCAAACAAAAGTAAGATTTTCACATGGAAAACAGCAGTGAGATGAAAACAACTAAATCATGCCCCATAAATGTAGCCTTCATCGCACACAAAGGGTAAGAGATGATGGATTGAGTGTTCACAGCGACACGAAGAAACAGGCTTTCTTTTGATCTGTGTGTCATACCATCAGAAGAGGTGAGGGATGGAAGCAATTAACACCGTGTCATTGGTAACATTATCATAAATATTGCAAGGTGAGGGGTAATTTGTATGATTGATAGAATGATTCTCTGACCAAGACTCCTCCAAATATTAGTTTTTAGATGATTTCCCTCCTGAAGGCTGATGGCAGATAAACAAAATAATCAGAAATATCTCAAATATCACTCAAGATTTCCTAGCACTGTGACAAGCTTCAGCACTGACACGCGACACCACAGACGTTAGTGTGACATTTCACAATATTAACCAGAAGCGTGGCACAGACTTGCCTCTTACCTAAAAACAACACCCTCTGTACAAGTACTCAAAATCCATTTGTTGTGTAAATGCTGTGAAGAGCCTCAAAGTCAATTATGGTTACTCATAATAGAGGAAATGCGGTCGCAACAGATGGCTGCAGCTCCCTGACCCTGGTTTCCAGGTTTCTACTTGTTGCTATGTCACCAAGTGCTTGGGGTTCTTCCAGAGTGTGTGCTTCAGACGCCCCCAAACCGCATACACTAGCATTCAAGTGACCTCACTGATATTAGTAATCACAGATGAGAGGAGAGATGGAGGAAGTCAGATAACATTGTCACTGAGCTACAAATGTAATGTGTGTTTTGGGATTGATTGATTGATTGATTGATTGATTGATTGATTGATTGATTGATTGATTGATTGATTGATTGGTTTTGTTTAATTGACCTGAACAATAGTTGCCTTGCATTTTCTAATACTTTGTAACCTTGAACTTAAAAAACAATACTGTAACCAAGTCTGTGAATAATCTCTATAATATTCCATATGTGAAGCCTAACAGGTTTTTAAGCTGGATGCAGAAACTATAAGATCAGCCTGTTTGATCTTGGTCTACATCTCGAGGCACGTGTTCAGGCTACGATTATTTTCCCAAATTTTGTTCTGAAAATCTGCATAACTGCCTCATACCGTAGCACCTACATGTTCCACCTGTGCTTGCGTAATGGTAGCACGGGGGATTTTCAGAGTCACAAAGTGAGCCCACTTCATGGTGGCTGTGGCGAGAGCGGTATCATCAGCAATCTTTTTTTTTTTGTTAATCTTCTAGAGCTGAGAACAGATATGACCTTGTGTGGATAAGCTGTTCACCCTTTGTCAGATTTTATATACAAGGTCTCTCCAGTGGTAGAACCAGGATCAATTGTATTCACGTCATTTCCGCTGACACTGCTGTCTTATAGTGGGTCAGTCCACTTACTCAACCTGTCACCACACACTAACCCAGCCTATGTGTAAGCATTGCTTACATATTCACACAGGCCATTCTGTTTGTTGCCTCTCGCTTGTTTAACATAACCACCAAATTTTCTGCCTTATATAAAGTACTGCAGCACATTTCTTTCTTTTTTCTCTCTGACGGGAGAGGTAAGTGGAAGATCTAATACATAAAATGTGTGAATTGACTCCTGAAATAGGCAGTATGAATGCAACTTTCATACAAAGAAGATGCCTGCTATAATCATAGTTTAATAGGAAGCCACTGACCAACTCCACTAGAGCAATTATGGTAAATGTTAAGAGCCAAGTGCAGTTCAGCTGAGGGATGTGCCAGGAGACAGTACTGTTTCTGTTTGGGATAAAACCATTCTCTATACAACAGGAAAAATCTGCTTAAAGTTGGTTACTGATTCTGCTGGAGACCCTGTATCTACGTGTATAAAATGATACATTAAGCTGTCATTAGGCTCTGCAATATGTTTTGTAGTCATAAATTCACTGATCAAATGAAAGATGACACGAGACACCACCTTGGACTAAAATTACCTTATGTTGCCAGCAAATCACACCCTCAATCAGTGGCTCACCTATTATAGATGTAAAGTTCAGCCTCTGAGCAAGCACTCAGTGGTTCAACTCTACATCTATAGTAAGTGGACCGGCCACTTTTGTGGCTGGTTCATAAGATTGTACAGGCAATTTTAAGGGTACACTGACAGTAGGGAATATGTGTCTCACACAAGCATGTTTGAACCCCAACAGTCCTCTTTGTCTATTTTCATCTCTGCATTCTATGTCTGCCTGAAAAGGTGGGCTGGATGGGGTACAGCTCAGTTGGACTTGGGCTAAATCTATAAGATGCGATTGCGATTGCAGATAAAAATCTTTTATTTAGAAAGAATTGTTAACTTTTGTTAACGTGTCTGCTGTAACTAGTCAGGAATATTTTGCTGACTCATTTTGAAAATAATTGTGAATTTGCACATGATTATTTCTGGCTATGATAACACCAGTTTTGGCCTCTGGTGGCCAAACATAGACCAGTATCATATAGTGCACTCAGGTTACTTGTATGTTACAGCGTAGGGTTCAGATGGGGGATTTCCGGTTGCAACGCAGAACCCTAATTCAGGTCTTATTAGATTGATAGAACAATAATGACGGGGCAGAGTGCGTGGAGTGCGCGCCCGCTTGCTAATTGCAGCGATAGCGATAACGAACGGTTGAAATTCTCAGGGTGACCTCAGCATGGCGCCGCGCCAGGCAATCAACCGCTGGCTAGAACCCTGTAAAGTATAAGCTGGGTTAACTTCAGCAGTTATGGGGATGCTGCTGACACATTATAAATGATTATGTCTATATGAAGCTTTTTGCATAACAGTAAGCAGAGATATTTGTGTCTGTCTTCAACATTCAGATCCTTAGAGATTTGAAAAGTCGATCAACAGCTATCACCAAATGAATCATTTAAACCTGCACTGGAATCACACACTTTGGTTTTCCAGTGCAAAGGAAGCTGCAGACGAACGGCCCAGAAAAGGAAACACTTCACTGACTGAAAGAGGATGAACACACAAGCTGGTGGTGCTCCAGAGCAGCTGGTCTCAGGAGACAAAGAAAAAGCCTGGTCACTTTTTCTACAAAAAACAGGTGAGTTTAATTTTATGGTTGATTTAGTTTTTAAGGTATATACTTTACTCTAGAGGGCAGCACAGTGGTGCAGTAGTTAGCACACTTGTCTTACAGCAAGAAGGTCCTGGGTTCAAATCCAGCATCTGGTCAGGGCCTTTCTGTGTGGAGTTTGCATGTTCTCCCCGTGTCTGCATAGGTTCTCTCCAGCTTCTTCCCACAGTCTATGGACAGGGGGTTAGTGGGGTCCGGTTACTCGAGAGTCTAAATTGCCCATAGGTATGAATGTGAGTGCAAAATGGTTGTGTATCTATCTGTGTCAGCCCTGCAACACACTGGTGACCTGTCCAGGGTGTACCCCGCCTCTCACCCTATGACAGCCCCAACAAATTAAAGGTGTTCTGCCAAGTCCAAAACCGGAGAGGCAATGTTATTGTCATAAAACAGGACATGTCATTGCAGATTCTATCACTCTAAAGCATAAGCTGCAGTCTCAGAAAACTAAACAAGTTAAAAGTACCTTAGCCAGATGAACCTGATGAGTGTATTAAACCATTCCTTGATGGATCTGTGTCATATATATAGATGGGGATAAAGTTTTGCCTAATCCTATAGTGGTATCAAAAATGTGGTGTCAAAAACAAATCCTGAGATATTTCCTCACTGTAGGTCCCAGGCCCATAAATTAGGGGAGGAGATAAACTTGGCCGATTCAGTGCTTGCACCTATTCTGTCAGAAGATGAGCAACCTTCTGTTGGTTGATCAGAGGTCATCTCATCTGAATGGAACAAGGCTAAAGCATCAGCTGCGAGTCTACCATCGCCTCTGAGCGTGCTCAGAAAGCTGACGCTACACTCACCACATGCTTTTCAACAGTACCAGAACCAGCGAAAGTGTTCAAGCAGGCATTACAATCTCTAGGCACTAAGCACATCCTCTCTAGTCCATACCGTCTGCAATCGCAAGGTGCACTAGAGAGGTGGCATCAGACACTAAAGGCAATGATGCGTAAATATTGCCTTAAAACCGGGAGAGACTAGGATGAAGGTTTGCCTTTCCTTCTCTTTACTGCTCGCAAGATTAAACAAGAATCTATTGGTTTTAGTCCTGCAGAACTGGTGTTTGGACGTAGTGAATATGTACCGCTGAAAATGTTGAAGGAACAACTGTTGTCCAGTGATGCATCTCCGCAAACCAGTGTCCTTGATTTTGTTGTACAGTTTTGGGAGTGTTTATATCACGCTTGTTCTCTACTCAGAGACAGCCTTTACTCTTCTCAAGGTAACATGAAAAGGCTGTACGACAGAAAAGCTGTTCAGCGTCCTCTTCAGCCTGACACGCTTCCGAAAGAGAAGCCCCTGGCTTCCACTCCCGCTGCTTTGCTTTCTCTAACATTTGCTCCAGTAGACCATGGGGAGCTTCTGATATTTCTGATTTTGTAGAAACGTTTGAATATACTGTGATGGCCTTTGGGATGCGGGACGCACTAGCCACTTTTCAGTGGCTTATTAACACTTTGTTAAGAGATATTCCCGCCTTCAATGTGTACTTGGATGATGTTGTGGTATATTCATTCCACTGGTCTGATCATATTGCCACTCTAACAACTGTGTTTACCCATTTAGCTCAAGCCTCTTTGACCCTGAACCTGGCCAAGTGTGAGTTTGGGAAGGCTGTCGTAACACATCAGGGTAAGCAAGATGGCCGCAAACTAGTGTGTCCCATCACTGCCAAAGTGGAGGCAGTTTTGTCCTACCCCACGCCCACCACAAGACGTCAGCGGCTCTTGGGTCTGGCTGGGTATTACAGATGTTTTTGCTGTAATTTTTCAGTGGTGGTAGCCCCCTCACCTGGTTGTGCAGCCCAACTGAGCCTTTTGTATGGACTGTGTGGTGTCTAAACTGCATGTATGTGTGGTTTCTTCCTTTAGGAGGAAGGCCTTAAGTTCAGGCCTGTATTGACCTTGTCCAAAAAGGAGAACTCAGAATGAGATTATACTTTTATCACCACAAAGGTATGCACATAGGGCACCACGTTGGGCTCTCTCCAAATAAGGAACTGACCATACATACATCCATATGGTAAACAACTTGAAGATCAGTTGAAGCTGTTCTCCATAACTATATATAAAAGTCAGGAATGTGGGAGTTGACCAGAAGGAAAACAGTATATAACCTTTGTCATCCCTCTCCTCTGAGAGATAAGATGATTGACCTTAGCCTCTCCCAGACGGCTTTAGAAGCGTTTGTTTTGATCATATTTGTTTTGCACTAAACTTCGTATATGCATTAAGACTTTGTCCCAAGGTTTTTTCTTCGAGAACACACCCAACAAAGACACAGCAACTGCTAAATGCCTTTGACTGTGCCAAGTCTCTTCTCTGCAGCGCCTCTGTGCTAACCACACCTGACTTCACCAGAGCTTTCAAGTTGCAACTAGATGCCAGTGCAACAGGAGCTGGAGCAGTACTACTCTAAGATGGAGATGGTGGTATCAGTCATCATGTGTCATACTTCTCAGTTAAGTTTAAACAACATCAGCTTAACTACTCCTTCACTGAGAAGGAAGCACTGGCTATGCTGCTTACCCTACAACATTTTGAAGTCTATGTTGGCTCCAGTGCAGACCCAGTTGTGTTGTACACTGATCATAACCCACTAACATTCCATGCTCTAATGGTGCTTTGCACATTGTCTGCTCCTCACTGTCTTTGGAAAACAAGAGGTAACAAAACAAATGCATTTTTATCTGTAAGTTTGACACATCCCAGCACACAGATATGCACAAGGTGTTCTTTGTTGTCAAAGTCCTGTCAGCCTTGTGCTGAGAGGACTGTGGCTATCCATCTGTCCTGTTCTAATAAACCCAAATTTCAGGAACACCTTCTATAGATCTGTTAAGTTTTATTCATATAGCACCAGTTATCAGTCAACAAATTCTGTCTCAGGGCACTTTATGCATTAAGGTAAAGACCCTGCAGATTTCATCTAGGACAAATGTTCCCTCAGACTCATCGATGAAGTGAATGCAATTTGATGGTCAAAGATAAGGTTTTGAGCGTAACTACCTACATATGCATACTGTATCATGAGTGGACGACATTGATGTAAACTGCAACTTAACTGTAGGGATTCTAGCTTAAACATGTTCTGCATAATGGATGTCGGTGTTTGTCAGGTATCCTGTTTGAAGAAAACACTTTGAAGCCACTTAAATGCATGCATGTGAACATATGAGGAAAAACGAATTTCAGAAAAATCTAAATCCTCAAATTATAATGATTTATTTTATTCATGTATTGGCTGTTTAGTCATTTTATTGTGAGACATTACATTAGTCTATGAATGCTGTCTTTATATCTTAGTATAGATTTTGAGTTGAAGAAAACAAAGGCATGTCTGCATTAAATGTACCAGTTACTAAGTGTGTTGTTGTGTTCTAAGTACAGATCATAACAAAGATGAAGATTTTTTTGAACAAATGCCATTTTAAAGTTGAAAGAAATGTCTGTAAAAGTACGGAGCATATACTGTAAATCTACAGAATTTTCTGTTTTACCATTTATGGACAAGTCTGATAAAAGCAGAAGATGTCCCAGCAGAAAATTAGCAGGACATTTTCTGTTTTTTAAATATTTATTTTATTTTATTTTTTTACAGTGTATACTGATAAGGACTGAGTAATGTTAGGAATGAAAGGATGCCACATTGTTTGATGGAAATTAAAATTATCACCCTACAGAAGGTTAAATTCAAAGACACCCCAAAAATCAAACTGAACAAATTATGAGGCAGGTTAGTACATTTTGCTGAAATTGAATTACAGCAGCTCAGAATGCTACACAGTAGTTTGTATGTCCCCCACTCACTTGTATGCATGCCTAACAGCAGTGGGGCATTCTCCTAATGGATAAAGGCTCTGGCAGTGCTTATCCTGTTCCTCCTTGCGCAAAGGAGGAGATATTGGTCCTGCTGATGGGTTAAGGATGTTCTACAGCACTGTCCAATTTTCCTAGAGTAACTGCCTGGATCTCCCGCCATGCCCTTGAAATTGTGCTGGAAGACACAGCAAACTTTCTGCTAATGGCGTGTACTGAGGTGCAATAGTGACACTGACCCTGGCCAAATGCAAAGTTAGTCAAAAAACAGTCAGAAAAGATGAGGAGGGAAAAATGAGCTACACCTTTAAAATCATTCCTGTTTTGAGGATTGTCTCATTGTTGCCCATTAACACCAAATCAGCTGAAACTGATTTAACAACCTTCTCGGGTACTAAACTGACCAGATCAATATCCCAGACGTTTAACTTGGTAGGAAGGGGGTTAAAATGATGTTAGTTTGTCCAGTTAATTTTTAGCTGATGAAAATGAGGGACTATATATAAAAATGGTTGGAATGCTTACATATTTAAAGCAAAAATGTTTGTAACACCCCTTGAAATAAACATCTAATCATTTAAAATGGAAGAAAAAAAGTTCTCCAGTCCTGCTACAGTAGCTGCTGTATCGTGCAGTTCTAAATTAGAAAGTTTACACCATTTATCTCAAGTCCTACAACAGCATCCAGAATCCTTTGGGCCAGCTGAATGAGATTAATTTGAATTACATTAATTTGCATTAATATCAGTTATAGCTATTGTAAAAGAGACTTTGAGGGTTCAAGTTGACTTTTTAGGAAAGTAAGTCAGCTGTGGTTAACTAGCCTGGATATCAAAAGAGTACCAGCAGACCCATGAAACTGCTCTTATGCCAGAGAAGAGGAAGATTGCCAAAGATGGTCTGTCTGCTGGCCTGTGTAAAGTCAATCCATTTTTTATGAGAATACAATACTGGCAGCTCAATCAGCATGCAGCACAGCATGCAGGAATGCAGGCTGCTGATCATGCTGCTATTTCTGCTTTTCGACCTGTGTCGAAAGATTTCTAAAGCACAACTTATGTTGTGTGTGTAGGTCAGCCGCAGTATTGACTGATTTCAAGCATACTGAATGCAGTGACAGTTCCTGAGGTCTGTGGTTGGAGAATTCACTGCATCCTTGTCAGAGCGGACAGGAATCGGTTTTTTCCTCACAAATAAATGTTTATTTATTTATTTTAAATTTACTAACATGAATTGACCTCTACAACGTAGATTTGTAAACAGTGTATGGGCATACAAGTTCATCTGCACACTTTTCTGTTTAAAAGTTATGAGTTTATTAGTAAGCAGAGCAATGAACAACAAAGACATGAAGCAATGTTTGTAAACTGAAAAGAAATGAAGTCTGATTTAGTTTGCAGTGTGGGGGTACTCTCATCTAAACTAAATTCTCTACCCTGCTGTACTGTTTAAGAAGTCAATATATGTAGCTTTCCAAGAGCTCCATTAAAGGCAGAGCTGTTTCATCCAATGTAAGTGCAAAATACTGCGAGGCCAGTGTGCCAAAAAGACTTCGGGAGATATAGTGAAAAGGAATCTGTGTCATTTTTTTCCTCAAAGACCTTCATTGGATGCACACGATTTGTTCTGGTTACAGATGCTAATTGCATTTTAATGTGTCATTAAAAATAAACCCATAGATCAAATGGTAGCATAGCGATTGGGGTTTAGAGACTTAGGGGCCCCTTAGGAGACATAATCTGACTTACAGAAGTGAGGATGGAGGGTTCTTAACGGCGCTGGATTCAGGACAAACGCTGATAAACGACCGGCCTTCTTGTCTGACCACAGTATGTTCAGCGAGGTGCTCTTCAGCTCAGAGGCTCAGCTTATGAAGGGAAGGCGAGCAGCACGGATGGGATGCAGGATCCTCTGTGACTGAACACAGACAATAACGATTCTTCCAACAGAGGAGGTGAGCCAGTATGCTCGGAGCTTCAAATTAAAATATCAATGCAATCTGTTAAACCAGCAGAGCATGTGCAGATGAAGCTGGACAGGTTGAGCTCTGTATGTGTGTGTACATGGACCTTTCTTATATAATGCTTTTCTACTCTACTTGAGCACTCAAAGCACTTCATACAACATACATATATAACATATACACATTCACCCATTCATACAAGCAGTTTTTTTATGCCTATGTTGTCATGTACTGCTGTGGTAGGCAAGGAAGAAGACCCCAATGCAAGAGCCGGGAAAGCCAACCACGACGAGGACGCGACAAGGAACAAGTAGAGTAGACAATATGAACACAGAGGGATGATGAGGGAACAGCTGAACATAATCACAGAAACAAGACTAAAACTAAACACAAACACACACAGAACAGGAAACTGACAAACTGAAACAGGAAGTGACCAATGGGAACATACAACACAGGGCAACAGGTTCACAGAGGAAACACCAAAACACAGACATCCACACTATGACACGTGAACTGAACATGCAAGCACGTAACGGGGAAGACGCAGACACCTGAAACACAACAGAGAAGACTTTACACAGCGGGGATAACACAGACAGTGGAACACAAGAACGTGGGGAACACAAGAACAAGGGAACCCGGAACTAAATACAAATGACTAAAAATCTAAACTGTAAGCAAACTTAGAAACACAACTAGAGAAATTAACCCTTGTGAGTCCTGAGTACAAATGGCCGTTTTTGACTGCTTTTGATTTTACCTTTGTATTTCACCTTAAAA
>JAVDPK010001228.1:228554-299425 GCA_034780415.1 Cichlasoma orientale
CCCCCCCCCCCCCCCCCCAGCAAACAGCAAAAACGTTATTTTTTGCCTCTGACATTTCCAGGTATTCATGTAGAATACGACCTCTCCAGGCCGGTGAACCAGCGCGTGGCGTCGCTGACATTGCTCTGCACAGAGTGCCGTGTGCCCAAGTATGAGGCGTTAGACCCACAGAAGACATACACTGTGGTCATGCCTTCATACGTAGCGGGTGGAGGGGATAACTTTACAATGATTAAGGAGGAGTTGCTGAAGCATAATTCAGGTAGGTGGCAGACACTTGCAGTAAAAGTATAAGAGATGAACATTTACTTGAGATCAAAGTGTTTCTTATCACAAGTGCCCAACATCACATGGCCTGCAGCTACAAACAAACCGCACTGCTTTGCCAAAACTCTAACAGCAAACCACCAAAACTGGAATTAAAGTATGAGCATCAGCCACAAAGAAGCTACACCAAAGCTCACACCAATTCAGAGCACAGTTAACCAAAGCTACCAGACCACCAAGTTATACGTCACAACACTATTCAAGTTCAACTCTGCAGCTCTTACCCTTCAGTAACTGTTGCATTGTTCTTCTTGGCCTTCATGCATTCGTCATGCTGCAGCGAGTGGTGTGTTTTCAGGTGGTTGCCGCAGCTCTACAGCGCTCTCAGCCTAAATCCAAAGTATTTCCAAGCAACTGCTGGCGATCAGCTTCAAAGTACGACCTTTTCACCCTTTAACATAGTGTTAGTCATCCGGACTAGTAACACATAGTGAAAGAAGCAGCTGTGACTGGCACATACAGGCGCATGATCGGGCAGTGATTTAGGGAGCACTTGATTTGCTTTTACTTTGCTTTCTATCGGCGGCGCACGCATTTTAAATATCACTTGATGGTGTTCATGTAACTGTGGGAAGCCAAAATCATGATTGAAATTAAAACTCGATTAACTTTTCATGGTTCTGGGTCACCTGCCCAGTGTTTTGTGTTCAAGTTTTGTTATTGATAATTATCTTCAGTTTGTTTCTTAATTTGCTTATGGTTGTGAGTATTGTGTGTCCCCCTAGTGTTTCAGTTTTGAGCATTCAGTTTTGTATTACTGTGTTTGTTGTATTCCCTCAGTGTGCCCGCCTCCCCGTGTTGTGCGTCAAGTTCGCGTTCCCGTTCCCATGTTCAGTTATTCCCTTTTTTATTTTGTCGGTCTCCCGTGTCTCATATTTTGTATTGTTTACGTCCCTCGTCCCGTCCTCTGTGATTAGTTTCTTCTGTGCTCCCACCTGTTTCCTCTTCCCTCGTCACCTTGTGTGTATGTATTGTCTGAGTTTTCCTCTGTTCCTTGTTGCACCCTCCCTCTTGGCTGTGTCCCTCCCTGTTGTGCCTCCTAGAAAAGTTATAGTTTCAGATTATTTGTTCCTGATCAGCCTTATTTTTTTGTCTTGTCAGGAGTTCAGCAGTAAAGCTGCTCCAGGTTACCTCTCATTCTGCTACACAGCCAAACTGTGACATAACTGAGCAGCCCTAGTCATCATATTTCACATATGCTTGAATCTGAACTGGTGATACTAACTTTGGGAGCCTAACTTTCAGCTGTGGGGATTTTATATATCCTCTTTGCTGCCAGACTGAATGTCTGTGAAGCATCCAAGTTTAGAAGTCTTTTTTTCAGTAACATCCACATTCGAAGGTGTTTCTACTGCTGTGGCTACAGCTGACCTTTATTTCCACTCTATACTCACACTGACTGTACATCTTAAATTAAATCCAGTGTCTTACTGCATATACTGCAGCTTGCTTGCTTGGTGGAGGAATGCAACCGCAGGGCTAAATATTTAAAAGAAATCTCTATTAGTTGAGCAAAGAGCTCATTAAGCAATCATTGTCTCTGATTAAAGTCATTCCTGAGACTTGGCAGATTGTTATAAAGCTTGGTCCAACTCTTTAATGTCTTTTATTTGCCTGTGAAACACACGGAAACGTAGAAAACAGCATATGGACGCCACATGGGAAAACAGCCTATAACCTAGCAGCAGAACAGTTTGATGACAGCAAGCTTATCCCGTGACTCAGATTCCTGCATTCACTCTTAAAATTGACACCACAAGTTAGAGTCAAATATCTTTGGGGAAAACATTGGAAAAGTTCTTTTCTTATCGCACAGAAAAGAAGTTCGGCAGCATGTTGCTTCCTACTCATTTTCATTCCAAGCATGTCTTTTACATACAGCATGCCACTTAACCAATTTATCAAAACATCAAACAACCACTGAATAGCTTTCTGTGGCATTTTGCATTTTATACTGGCCTAACCATTTTGGTTTCACCCCCTCACCCCCAACCGGTCGCGGCAGATGGCTGCCCCTCCCTGAGCCTGGTTCTGCTGGAGGTTTCTTCCTGTTAAAATTGAGTTTTTCCTTCCCACTGTCACCAAGTGCTTGCCCAAAGTCGGTAGTTTTGATTGCTTTCTTATTCTATGGTCTTTACCTTACAATATAAGGTGCCTCGTGGTGTCTGTTGTTTGGTGTGATTTGGCGCTATATGAATAAAATGGAATTGAATTGAAATTGATGATCCTTTGATGTTCACAATGGTGACTTAAAAAAAATAAGCAAGTAGAAATCTTTTGTTTTTATAAAAGGGGAGGAGAGTTTATGTATTTAAAGCTATTTTGAGGGAGAAGCAAAAATACTAAATGGGATTTTTTTCCATTTCTTGCAGGTGACATGGACATTTCTGTTTTTTCCAAGTACATCCGGGATAAGAAGCGCGTGTACCCTGCAGTAGAAGGCCGCATCACTTTCAGGAACTCTGCTATCATTACTCCATCCGGCATTGGCTTGTTGCTGCTGAGTCTATGTCTGTCTCTGACCCTCTGATTGGCTTTTTACACTCTGGTAAACTGTGATATATTGAAAGACTCAGAAGGTCCCGCGGGACTTGGTTAACTGTCTTTTCACCTCACTGCCTTCAAGGCTAACTAGAAGACAACAGAATTACAGGTTCAGCCCCAGGGTTGCCAGTGTCCAGGCAGAAATTTATTTTAATCCACAACCGAGTCAACAATCCCCAAAAAAGGATTACAGACAATCTTGTTTACTAAAAACTTACACACACACACACACACCAAGTGGGTTTTTCTTTAATTACCCTTCAGTCTTAAAGTGCCTCAAAAACTCAGGTTCATGTACTTGGAGAGAATTTATTCAGATAGAAAGCAAAACACTATAAAAGCACATCACATTTATAAAGAATTGTGTGGTTATCAGGTTACAAAAATGAATGTATTACTGTGGAAATATGATTTGTAAATAGTGATTTGTTGTCATGAGGGCCTCCTTGGTCTGCCAGTATGCAGAGCTGAAAGATTTATCTGAACTGAGTTCATGCATTTGTCAGTGCATCTACGCTTTTTATTCAAAAGTCATATTTCTGAAGTTGCTTTGTAAGACTGTGATAAAATTTTCCCTATTTTTTATTTTTACACATTAACAGTAGATGGAATTAAGGCCCATTATGTATTCAATTAATCTTGTAGTCATTCCATCATTAACTTAATTTTAGTAGCAAATAGTTGTGTTTTTTTAATGAGATTATTAATATAGTCAGTCTCAATAGCCCGGGATCAGACCACCACCCGACATATATTGCACCCGACCCCTACGGTGCCTCCTGCAGGTCAGGAGCCCGGGCCCATGTGGCCCAGCCACCGAGAGCTCTCCCTCAAGTTCCCTCCCCAGGCCTGACTCCAGGATGGGGCTCCAGTAACCCTACCCCGGGCAAGATGAACTGGTCGCTTGATTTTTCTCTCTTTTCAGAATGGTCCTCTGCTCCAAAGGAGCCAGTCTGACTAGGATGCTTCCAGGGTGAGATGTTCAGGGCATCTTCTATGGGGAGGAGGCCCCGGGGTAGCATGCTGGAGAGATTACATCTCTTGGCTGGTCTGGGAACTTCTCAGTATTCCCCTGGATGTGCTAGAGTAGGTGGATGGATAAGCTGCAGAAAATGGATGGGCATTACTATAGTAATAGTAGCAGTAAAACACCAAAGTAGGAGCAGCACTCATACTTTCATTGTATTTTGCATGGTGCAATTATAATAAAGGCTTTCTATTCTTCTATTACAGCTGTGTTATAGTCCCATTTTCTCATACTGTTTTGATTTTATTGATATTATTTTCTGTGTTCATATTTTCCAAGTGTCCTGAGTGTGCCTCTCCTGTTTTCTTTTTGCATTAGTTCCCTTGTCTTCTTTGTTTCTCCCACTTTCATGCAAAAATGCGACTTGTTGCAGCTACTTTTATGCCAGTAATAGACTACGTGATGTCTCATAAATGCACGGATCTCCTTAATGGTTACAGCCACTGGACTCTGTCTACCATGGAGCGCTGCGTTTTATCACCAATTTTAAAATGTTGGCACATCACTGTGTGTTGTGTCTTAACTGATGGGATATTCTGGTTAGAGAAGATGTATTTTCATTTTCAAGTCTCAAGTCGTATATGTCTGTTTTTTATGTTTGTTTTTATGTAACTCTTGATATTGCTCCCAGTCTTGGCCGGGACTCCCTTGTAAAAGAGATTTTTAATCTCATCGGTATTTTCCTGGTAAAATAAAAGTTAATTAAAATAAAAATAAAATGTGTGCATTTTATATTTTACCAATAAAGGCTCACCTTATGTTGTTTACCCCGACTCTGTGATTTGGTGCTCTCCAACTCCAACACACCTGACAAAACTGTTAAATTACTACAGTTTTATTAGCTTTTAATAGCTTTTGATAATTATACAAACAACACGTTGTGAGTGCAATGTTGACTTATTATTTAGTCTATACTTTATTTTTTTTACAAATGAATGAGAGACAGACCAAGAGAAACCATCTGTATTTCCTCTTGTTGCGGTAGCAGGAGTCCAGATACAGTTACTGTACATGTCAGTTATAAAAGTCTCTGGATTAGTGTCATATGAGCTCATGCCTGGCGAGCAGGTTGGCTCATGTTCAGCCCATGTTCATTTTACATCCACGGAGCCATCACAGACGTCTCCTTCTGCACCTGCTGAGGAAACGAGAACACGGGGTTAGAACAAAACCAGGTGTTTGTTGTTGTTCCATTTAAAGAAGACACGGAAAAGCTTTGACTGCGTAAAGCTCGAATATATATTGTTCATATTAATGAACAATATATGTGTGTTTTTCTAATAAAAACACAATAATTTAACCTTACATTTATTTGACTAAAAACATCATCATGCAAAGCAGAATGATGCTGCATACAGGATCAAAAACAAGTTATTGAATAGTTCAGAAGAGGAGAGGAAAGTATAGACGGGTGGAGGAGCAGATTTTCCAAGATGTTTACCTTGTTTAGCTCGGGAAAAAGTTCTTGAATGACGATGTCCAGCAGCACATATGTCAGCTGAGGAAGGTACAAAAAAATGCAGATGAGAAGCACTGAGGCCAGTCATGAGAAAGCAAACAGAATGCAAAATTGCAGAAGAAACTGTGTTTTAGCAAACTGCATCTTACACAGTGTACCTATTATAAGGTGCGAGTGAGTACATTCAGAGATATACTGCACAGCAGGAAAATGTGCCCCAAGTCAATTTTATTCATAAACTCATCTGTCAAATACTGTCACAGATTCCTGCAGGTCAATTTTTTTTTCTTGTCTGGATACGTTTCCCATCAGCGAAGTGCAAACATTCTGAGAAAGCACAGAATGAGCCCTCGCTGTTTGTGTGTGTGTGTGCGTGCGTGTGTGTGTCTGTCCTTGTACCTGTTTGTTGAGAACTGGCTGCTGTAGTCCATCGAAGAGGAGACGCACTCCTTCATATTTGGCCTCCTCTCCGATACATTTCCCCAGAAAGTCTAAAGATAAATGGAGGACAAGTCCCCAGCCAACAATTTCAAACTCACCACATGTCTTGCAGGTTTAAATGCCGAATACAAGTGGTCTATAAATGACAAACGATGACTCCAAAGAACTGAATAAATACCTGGAATATAGCTCATCATCTCCTCGAACGTCTTCTTGGCTCTCTTCTGCTTGTCTTGGGCGGAGCGAGGTGGGCTGCTTTCACAGAACACTGAGTCTGTAAGGACAAAGATTCAGCACATGACGTCACCTCATTTCATTTGTGTGCTTAAAGGAATAGTTCGACATTTTCAAAAACCTTTTGTTCATTGGCTGTGTACCTCTAAGCAGGGTGATGAGTGAGACCACCCGGTGCTCCTGGACCACTTGATTGAGTTTGAACTGAAGGTAATAATCTGTGTAGGCCTCCAGTGTGTTCTTGAACAGGATCCTGCCTCCCATTAGCAGGTGGTGCAGCCAGTCAGGGATATGGAAGATGACTCGTCCTGAAAAATCAAGAAGAGAGATCTGCTATCTTTCCAATAAAACTGTATGTTTTATATTCTGTCTTTCAGTATCCTTTATTTACCAACTTTAAGGCTTCCCATTTTGTGTAAAAGTAACAGAATGGATATTTTTCAGTTGTCAGTGTGGAATTTATTGCTTAGGACAGGAGGTGCAGTAGTGTGAATCCTTAAGGCTTCTTGTGCTGAATCAGCAGTTAATCAGATTTTTAAAAAAACACACACACACACACACAAAGTGAATATGGGCATGTGTTTGCTGATCTGCTCTGTTTTTTGACTCTGTTTTGACTCTGTTTTTTGTTATGTATAAAATAACAGTGTAAAAAATTATATTAGCTTTTTATGAGTATTTAGAATTCATTGAGACTGATATTATTAGTAGGTAGAGTGCACTCCACAATCTTGAAGTTAACTAATCAGGTCGTTAAAGAGTAGCCATTATTTCAGAAAAGACTTTAAAATCACATGTAAGCTCAACGGATCTATTTACAGTAAAGATGAGTCTTTGTTACTTTATTTGACAGAAAGTTGTGCTTTTTTTTTTTTTTTTTTGCTTTTTGCTATAGACATTTATAGCTCTTACTGCAGGTGCTGGGCCCATGGCCTCGACCCATGGAGCCTGGGCTCCATGAGCATTATACAGTGAGCTCCTCCCCCTGGTTTGGTGGGACCCCAATATTCCTGATTCAGGTGAGATTTCTGGGTACCAAGGTGTAGTTTTAATAATGGCCTAGCCTCTAACTTGCTTTAGGAAACCCTGCCAGGGTCAAGTTGCAGCCAACAACATTGCTCCTGGGACCACTCTAAGGCGGTGATTCATGCTCCACTTGTTCACAAGTGGGGAAAAAGTGGAGCTGAAGACTGGCAGATAGATTGGCACAGCTTTTGCAGTGATGCATTCAGGCTATTCGTCTCTAAAGACAGATATGATTGTGAAGGTGAGGATGTTGATTGACTAGTTTATCTATTGTTCTATCCTCAGTTAGGTCCACAAACTGTGGACCTAACTGTGGGCTGTGAAATAATAAAACAAGCAGTGGAGGTGAGATAAAGAGAAGAGTTCAGTCTTTCAAAAGGGAGTCAGAGGAGAGTCCATGCTTCTCTCAAATGGAACCAGTTGGGTGGATATTACATCTCTCGGCTGGTTTAGGAATGTCTCTGTGCCCAGGGAGCCGGAGAGAGATGTTATCTCTGTTGTTGTGGAACCCGGATAAGTGGTTTTGCATCAGATGTATGGATGATACACAAGCTCTTTAATATTCTTAGCAAAACAAGTAATTTCTGAAACAATTTGCAGTGAAATTTGAAGCCAATAAAATCAATCCACAGCCCTCTGACCTTATACATATATAAATTGTCATAAATAGTGTCTGAAGAACAGACTGCAAAAAAAAACAAACCTTCACTTACCAACATACATTAAGTAGTCATAAACCCCTTCAACAGTGATCATTTCCATGAAGTAGTTCTGATTGTGTCTCTTCTCTGTCATCTCTGATCGGTTGGCATTGTTTTTGAAGAGGTCATTGAAGAGCTGGGGGAGAGAGACTTGCGTCAGTTTTTAAGACCGAAGCTCTTTGAAACACCCACTGTCTCTATTTAAAAGCATTTCTAGTTATGAGTGACTAATAGAACTCTACTGAGGTAAATATGTAAAGTCTCTATTTTTTTTTAGAATATATTCAGATTTTATGCTAAGTTAAGTGGACGTGTTTGTTTAAGCACCACTTGCAAAAAGCTGTTATGATCTCATCAGCTGCACCACTGGCAAGTTCTCAAATTAAATGCTCAAGGCCTTATTTGGCCATGTCAGACCTCGTTTAAATTTTGCGAAGGGCTACTTCACAAAATGTGTTGCAAAAATAGTATATGTGTGGAAAGTATATTCTATTGTCAGTAATACTAAAATCACCATTGGCTGATGTTAAACCAATTAAACTTCCTTTCATTTGAAGACGGCAAAAATCTAAGGAGGAAACAAAGTATCAGTCTAAATAGTTCTTTCAACTGTCTTTGCTTTGAAAACTCTAAAACATGTATCTTTAAAGCTTGAGGCTTGTAGATTTTTAACCAGACAGTTGTAATTGAAACTATTAATTACAACTGAGCTTTAGGGAGGACTCAACGAGTACTCAAGAGGATAACACTCCTCAGGCAACAAGACAGAGACCCTGAGAAAGCTCTAAACTTACAAACCTTTTTGTCGTTCTCTGAGGTCGGGCTCAGGATAGTGAGCTCAGGGCGGCTGGGTTTGGGTTTGGGAGATTCACAGGAATTGAAGAAGGACTGGATGAAAGGCTCCAGATGCTGTCCTTTCTGACAGAAAAAGCACACGTGCAAAATGTATATTGGGTAGCTATGGTTTCAAAAATACAAAACTGACATTTAAAATAATTTGTATTGTGAAAGACGATGCAGACAAAACACATCCGGCGTATTCTGCTCCGGAGAATAAATGCATTTCTCACCTCCTTTATCAGTTTGCTGGGGACTGACTTAATGATTTTCCCTGTGAAACATAAAAACGTTATCTCAGTGATGTATGCTTCTGTCACATTTTACCTCTTTTTCCAGACACACATCTTTTCACCCAACTCAAGGTCAGCCTGATCAAACATTTCCACAGAGTGTTTGAAATACTCTTGCTGTTTAAACATCATCTATTTTGCACATTTCTGTTTAAACAAAGCGTCTGTCACATTCTCTGCATCCAGTTCAGAGAGAATCCGCCTCATACTGTACCGAGGTTCACGTCAGGTAACATCTTGTCCAGGAACTGAGACTCCATGCTATGAGGAGACAGGAAGTCGGCCAGGAGCTGGCTGTTGCTCAGCTCTGGGTGCTGCAGGAGTTTCTGCAAAGCGAACAGATAATAAAACACACACATTTGTTCTAATTTGTTTTCTTCTGTAGCTGAACATCAATCGGAGGACTGCGGATTAAAGCGTATGACCAAATGTATTTGACATGAGAAGCAAAACGGAGTTCAAACTGGTACGCTACGACGCTCAGCTTGCCCCGAGGACGCACAATCGCAGATGCAGACGCTTTGCTCCTTTTTAGAACAAAATAGACTTTATCTGGGGTTTTCTGCTTATAAAGCCTGCAAACCAAGTTTAGATTAGTGCTGACTATTCTCCACACAACATGGTAACTTTTTAAATTAATTTCCAAGCTTTCAAAGCGGTCTCTCGTTGTGCCTTGAGAAAAACTGCAGAGACTTGTTTCAAGACTTTTATGTTGTTATTTGTGATTCTGTGGTGAAGGTCATCCAGGTGGGGACCATTTCAAAACGTTTCCTTGGAGCTCCTGTTGCGACACATCTGGGATTTGCGATTTTGTCATAATTCTCCATAAATGTTCAACAGTTAAATCTCCAATCTTGTTCTTTCAACTGTTTAAGGACCTTGGTCGCAACTGCAGAGACTGAACTCTGTTATTTCCTCTGTGCATTAAAAAGCTGCACCTTCTCCTACAATAGCCAAGTGAGGCAACAACAATCCCTTTAAAAGATGTAACCTAACCAGTGATGTGACTTTAAATGTTTCTTTAAAAAACTAACCAAAAGCATTTAATGTGAAGCATTCTTGATGAACACAAGCACAACATGACCCATCACTAATGGGGATATCCTGCCGCCATTAATGAAAATATAAAATAAATGTAGAGGTCTGTATAACATTACAGCCCCATTTCATAATGAAAAACCCCTCAGCAGACGTCTTTTTACCTTCTGCAAAACTATCTCGCCAGTACATAACGCACCCATGCAACATAATCTGCTGACATCAGCGAATTATGTACATCATCACTATAATCATAAGGCAACTTTGTACGAAACATAATGAAACCATGCTGTTTAGATTTGAGCAATATTGCTGAGCAGTAGGTATGGTTTTAATATTGCTCAATGATGAGTCATAGCCTGTACTATTTATGGTCATGAGTCATCCCTGAGCAACATGTTAGACAATGCTCAGCCAGTGAATGGATGGACAGTTTCTCATTATCTAGTTACTGCCAGCTGCTCAGTGACCTAAATCAGTTGCTAGATTTGGGGACTCCCCACTTTCTCCAGTCAATAATGGCTAATTAGGTATAGCTAATCACACAGCACAATATGATCACATGATTAGGCTAAGCCAATCAGGCATGAGAAAGAGGCTGCATCTCATTAGCATATATTATGACCGACCAATTTGCTAAATGTCTCATTTTGCTGTTGAAACACTAGGATACATGTTTTTGCATATCGCCACCTTGTTAATAATGGCCTAAGTCATTTTTTAGGGTTTTCAGAGAAGACAAAAAAACTCAATGAAAAATAGAAATCTACATGATTTAGGCAAAAATAAAACTTTCATTAAAAAATGACTTAGGCCATTATCTTAACAAGGTGAGGATATTATTTTCATCATTATTTGTTCAAAATAATCATTCAAAAGGTGTTTTAAAAGCTATTTGACTGATTAGTATGTTCTTTTGCATTAGTATGATTCCCTTTGTGTAAGAGAAATCTCAGTCAGCTGTATTACCCACTGACAAACTCCCAGAGTCACAGAACCAACACCAAATGATGTCAATTTCTTCAAAATTAAGTGCAGTGTGGTAAGTTTAATCTTCTTATCTTCAATATTTCTTCAATATTATTGTATGCACATCGCGAGGGTTAATTGCTTGTCAGTTGTGTTACCAACAGGTCCTTGTGCACGTGCTTTAGATATTATTTTTACAAAAATGTAGAGAAGGTTTATTTAAACATGAGTTGATTAAGGTCATGAGATAACATGTTAGCACCAAGCTGTTAGCACCATGGCTGGCAGGTAGCTGGGTTACCTGTCAAAATAAAAGCATGGTACTTTTAGAAGGGATTAACTGATCTAAACACTATTATATCGTCTAAGTACAATATATATTAAACTAAATAAATAATTGCACACTAACTAGACTTTGCCATCTGATTAAAGAGGCATTTGCTTTTCAACATCAGAGGTGGTCACACTTGCTGATGATCCTTTAATCAAGTGCACTTGATTAGCAGTGCCTGGCTGTTACTCACCCTCTTAAATACTATGGAGGCAGTAAGGGTGTGCTTAGTGTTTCAGGACTGCACAGAGTCCTGTGAAAACTTTCTTTTTCGCATGACTGAATATTCTGTGTAGTACAATTCAGAAGCAAAGACTGAAGAAGTTCAAATATCTACCTGAAGATACTCCTGAAACTCCTCCCTCTTTGATGTCAGAAATTCGTAATTCTTGGGACCAATTATTCTCTTTGAGGGCAATTGCGCATCTGGAAATGAGCCTGCAAAGGGTGTAAAATTTAACAAATAAGAATGTAAAATATATATATAAATAAAATGACCATGTATAGACCTACCATGAAACTCAGTGAGCTTTGATTCTAGGACATAGAACTCCAGATATCTCCTGTACACGGACCAGTGTTCAGTCTCGTGTCCAACTGCAGAAGACAAACATCAAAGCTTTAATTAATGACTCCAAACCAAAACAGTTATTCACATTGGTTACTCAAACTGGCAATGAGAGGTAACCGTTCAGTAAGCTGCACACTAGGCTCAAGTCAACTAACCTAAGTGGGTCTTTGATGATTTGCATGTGAAGTGGGGAAAAGCAAACAATTAAAGAGCAAAAATAACTCTGCTAAACTTGTCAACAGCAGTCACTTGCTGGGCACTTTAGATTCTGGCTCTATATTTTAATTACTGGTCATTTTTGTGTCTAACAAGGGGCCATACTTAGCACCAGGGCATATTTCCAGTGATGTTATGATAGATAATATTTTTACATTTGTGAGGTTTTTTTTTCTATGAATACCATCTAACAGTAACATCATGGATTACTGGTCAAATTCTTCCTTCAATCTGAGTTCCATTCAATAGAAAGAGCAGACACGGCCTACTCTAATACATCATGTTTAAATGCTGAGTGACTTCACTCAGATGACACTAAGCAAGGCTGAAGGAAAAGGTCCACACGGCCTCACCTGCCTTCCGGTCATTGCGCTCCACATCAATACAAAATACTGGAATCCTCTCCCTCTTTACATCGTCATCATAGAAATCAATGTATGGGATCGTGATGTTCCAGGCTGAGAGGTTGCGCGGGGTGCTCGGGGTGGAGGCTGCCTCCATCGGGGAGTCATCCTCCAGCACCATCATGGCTTCCTCCACCTTGAATAGAAGGAAGTGAGAGCGGCTGAGGTCAAGTCCTTGTGGAACAAGCAAGTCATGGTCAAAACTGCTACTCTTAAGCAGCAAAACACTGCAGTTAGAAGGAGTGGAGTTCTTATGTTCTCTGAGGGTCTTTTGAATCATTTCTTTCATTTAAAGTGGATATTTAGTCATTTTCACAGGTCTTCTTTGTGGTTTCATAGGGATGCAGTTGCTCTTTAAACACATTTAAAACATAAAGCAGATAATCACCTTTGAAATCACCAGAATTTTTTTCAAGACTAATTTTCCATTTGCTATAATTGGACAGCCACAAACACTGGATTTAAATACTGGAAAAGTAGATATAATTGTACATAGATACTAAACATGCTTTGTCAAAAAGGTTTAACGCCGTAGTAGCGCCGTATTTAGTATCGCCGTAAAACTTGAAACCTTGAAACTCAGCTGCTGCTCCAGAATAGCACATTTACTTTTGTAAAATCGCGTGCATGTCTCTAAAGACTAAAACCTGAGATATGATCAAAACCAAAAACTCTGTGAAGTTTACACAGAAGGCAGAATTAGTGCCCTATGTGGCTTCCCTTTCTTTACTCACCAACGCCCCCATGTGGGAATTCCTTTAGGAGACCCTCAGTCTGCAATATGGTTTAAAGACTTTCTTTGCAGTTACTTCTAGTAAATTTGAAACTCTGCTTTAAATTTTACATACACATTTGTAAGTAAAATTAACACACGGGGTCTGGATTTGCTCTTGAATCTAGACTTTATAAGCAGCAATCACCATGTGAGCATTCTTCTAAACACTTTCATCATCTGATAATGAATGTTTAGACCATCCTTAGATCTGCCGTACCATATCATCCTCTCCCTCTACCAGCCCATAGGATGGCAGCATCGCTCCCTCCAACGTTGTGCTCTTGAACACTCCTTTGATCTTACTGCCAATGCGGCTGATCCCAAAGGACTCACCCCTCTTAGACGTACTCCTGCAGTTCAAACAAGGTGGATATTAAACACGGCATGACAGAGGGGATGTGCATGGCTTCAGCAAAGCGCATGCAACTTCAGAGAAGTGGCAAGGCAGGAACCATAAGGGAGAAGAAGCAGCTTATTGTATCTGTATTATGAGAGGTAAAAGCTAAGGTAGCCAAAGCAGTGCCAACATTTAACTCCACAGTCATCTTTACAATGAAATGCCTGGGTTGTTGGTAAAGCGCTGCAGGGCCAAAAGCAAACACAGCACAAAGCACTGAGCAGTGATGAACAGACGTCTAGCTTAGAGGGGATCGCACATTTTCAGGGTGCCAAAAATGTTGACGATGATCAGTTACCTGACAACCAAAAAAAGGCACACAACATCACAGGTGCTCTGTGTGAGTGTCAGTTTGATCAAATAAAGTAAAAATCACCATGATGATGCACAGAGATACACCTGGTACACAACAAGCTGAACACAGAAAAGTGACTGCCAGTGTCAAAAACAAGAGCCTTTAAACACAACAAGGTTGGAGAAATAAAACGACAAAAACAAGAACCCATGCACAGACCCCACCATGCAGGCGTCCGGCTGGGACTTGGGGGTCACATGGGTGAAACTGGATAGCATGACATCACACTGAGCGACCTGTGACAGACAGATGGACCCTGACTTACTTGGGTGATGAGTGGCGGTGGGATAGCGAGCCATATGGGAAGTTTGTGAACGTGGACTGGGCATGGAAGGAGCTAAAAGATGCAGGTGAAGAGCTGCCAGAGGCGGTGAACAGTGAGGACGGGGACTCGGGGCTCCAGTCCCAGGAACTATAAGCAGAACGGGGTCACATCCCCACGGGCAAGAGGAGGGAGCGGACCGTGGATCATACCAGGGCAGGCAGTATGGTGGTCACAGAATCAGAGTGGACATACGGTCACAGACACAGCACGATGGTGGAAATACACAGATGGAGTAATGGGCGGACAAACGGGCAGAAGTGGAGAGGGTTTCTTAATCGCAGGTTTAGAGGGAGGTTAGCCTCGAAATTGGTCAGTGTTTACACATGTGAATGTGGGGAGTGACAGCAATTACATGCTATCCCATCTATCATTTCGAGTGGCGTAATTGATGTTGCTTTGAAAACTGCCTTCATAACAAGTCTGCTTTCAGATGTAGAAAATGAAACATGAAATGACTGCATGTCCTCCCCTGCGCTTTTCTGATGTTTAATTCTCTAATTTTGGAAACTAACAAGCAAGCAAAAGGAAATCATAAAAACTGAAGCCTAAACCTCCATTACTCCTGATTAGTTTTATCAGCTTACAAGCACTGATGACACATGCTGTGATTAGCTCATTAAGGTCAGCTTTCTCAGTGTTCCCTCTTTTTGCAGCTACAGCACACTCACCAAATAAAACATGTATTTAGGCGTGAAAATGAGATGGGTGCTAAAATTATATATCATTATCATCTTATCAACTAGCACTTATTGAACTGAAGCCCTCGTTGACTGCTGTGGGGCCAGGGTACGGTAATTCTGTTAAAAAGGCAGCGCATCTTTATCTTTAGGCAAGTATGAAGTGTTTTTTTTTTTTTTGTTTTGTTTTAAATCTTGCGTGCAGCACTACTCAGCCAGCCACTGTTCTGATCAGCACATTGATGCCTTGTACTCACCGAATGTCATCCAAACTGAGGCTATTTCTGGAACAATATGCACAAGGAGTTAGCGGCAGGGCCCCATGGCCACATACACACCACACCCCGTGATAGAAAACATTACAGTTGATCCCTGAGCTCAGTTTAGTTACAATTATACTGCAACAGTCGAATATAAGTTGTGAATTGGCAACGCAAAAAATGGGCTGCTAGTTTACAGCTTGTATTAGACTGTACTGAGACTGAGCTTAAGGTGAATTTATGTTTATATTTGGCACAGCTGGTGCATGGTATATCATACTGCAGGGGCTGTGGGGATTCAGGGGTTTATGTAAGTTCAACAGGGAACATCAAAAAGATCAAAGAAAATCGGGCTGGACGTGGAAAAAAAATACAGAAATTTACTGTCTGCCTCAAATCTTAGTTAACAGTGAATCATTTTGTGTTTGCACCGTTTTCTCTTTCTATATTTTTAAAAGTCCACCTGTGTATCATTATGCTAAACTTTTATTTTGTTACACACAAGCACAAAAAAGCGGTAAAGTAAAACCTACCTGCTCATTTTGGAATTCCTGGCAGGGGACTCGGCCCCTCTGAGGAGCTGCCGAAAGTACTGCAGAAACAGATGGAAAAGAAAAAAGAGGACACGGTCACAGCAATCAAATGATGCATTTGGAACAGCACAGTATACGAGCTGAACTGAAGGAACGCGCCATATCTATTGATCTTTTAATGCTTAAATAATAATTTGTTTATTTAGGAGTAGGAAGAGGAGTGGCAACTAAGTAGAAAATAATCTCATATTGTTATCCAGACACTCTATTCACACAGCGCTGTGGAGTGCGCTGAACAATGGCTGAGCGCTGGTCCACCCAGCTGCACTCAATGAAATCGCTTCTGAGGGGTGAAATTTGGCGTGGCAGCTTGGCATAATGCCAGTGCCGGCTCATTGGCCGGTTGTGCGTCTGGTATTGATGATAGGGCCGATAGCAGTTGGTAGCTGAGAGACTGAAAGAGGAGTCTGAGTCGACAAATTCCAAATGAGCTCAAGTTTAAGCGTTTTGCAGATAGTTTTTTTTTTTGTTACATCTGAGACAATAAAAATACTAAAGGCAAGAAATTAACATTCAGTCTCTACTAAAAGGATTAGTTTAAAAAGGATTATATGGAAATCTGAAAATCAAGCTGGGTGACAGTAATTTTAGTGGTTTCCACTGATGCTAACCTCATCGCTGTGACAGAACATGGGGGTGAAAACGTTTTCCAGAAGCGATAGGACGTGCTCATAGGCTTCAAACAAGCACCTCATGGTCTGCAGTTTCACCACCTCACCATATGGACCCTCAGCAACTAGGACATTCAACAAAAACACATATATGTTAGTAAGCATGCATACTCACGAAGGCTAGTAAATAATTGTGTGTGTGCGTTTAAGACATTTTCCTTTCACTCCCATCACGTACTGTTGCGGATTTCCTCCACTATAAAGGGGTCAAAACGGATCTTGTCAACACTCTCGTCCAAACAGTAGGTCTCGTAGATCTTCTTCACTTCCTTGTGGAGCATCGTCTTCTCTGAATCAGACAGCTCTGGGCACAGAATCCTGTCATTGAATTCCTCTGAGAAGTTAAGAGAGTCAGACATCACAATCTCACTGTCACAGGATGCATAACTGTGGCACCCATGAGTGATGATTTTTCTTGATAAATTCAGATGGGGGGAGTTGTTGGGGGTGCAAAGGGGGCTATAGCAGGAAATGCTGTTTGTATCACTGAGTCATTAATTGAGGTAACACTTATCCCACAATGGGTAGGGCACAAATTCAAGCAAAGCTAGGAGTTTTTATTAACAAAAATAACCAGATTTGACCAGACTTGCCAACTGCAAGACAGAACTGGAGGACATGGACAGCTCCTTCTTGCTTTAGGAAATTCATAAAACGAAAGAGAAGGTCCTGCTGTTCTCGAATTTCCTTCAACTCCAGCTTCAGCACCTGATGTGACAGTAAGAAAAACAGATTATACAGTACTCTATAAACCATTCGTTGCAACAGTCTTACTCAGTCCTATACACTGACTACACATTGTGATTGGGTTTTATATTTCAAAGGTAGCACGCGGTTCAGTTTTTTTAAAGATTTTAATTAATAACTTCACCCTCTTAGATCAAAGAAAACACTTACTGAGGGCTTTTTGTTGCGAGGATCAGAGTACTTTTGTAGGAAAGGAATCAGTGCTGAAGTGGGCTCTGTGGCTTCTTCAGGCTGGTGGGGACAAGGGAGGGAAACATGTTTATCTTTTTCACCCATAAATTAAATACACTCTGCAGCAATACATTTATATACACAGAATATACACTCACTGGTCACTCTGTTAGGTACACCTGTTCAACCGCTTGGCAACGTAAATATCTAATCAGTCAATCACATGGCTACACACCTAAACTCAATGCATTTAGGCATGCAGGCATGGTCAAGATGACCTGATGAAGTTCAAACTGAGCATCAGAATGGAGAAGAAAGCTGCCTTAAATAACTTGAATGTGGCATGGTTGTTGGTGCAACATGAAAGCATGGATCCATCCTGCCTCGTATCAACACTTCAGGCTGGTGGTGGTGGTGTGGGGATATTTTCTTGGCACACTTTGGGCCCCTTAGTACCAGCTGAGCATTGTTTAAACACCACAGCCTACCTGATTATTGTTGCTGACCATGTCCATCCCTTTATGACTACAGTGATGCTATCATGTCAATATGGACCAAAATCGCTGAGGAATGTTTCCGGTACCTTGTTGAAGCTATGCCATGAAGAACTGCCATGATGGCAGTTCTGAAGGCAAAAGGGTGGCCTGACCCCGTACTAGCAAGGTGCACCTAACAGTGACCAGTGAGTGTAAATGACACTCTGTTCAGTATATACTTACAGGGGAGTTGTCAATAAATATCAAAATTAAATGATTCACTGTGTCCTGAAAAATAGAAAACACTGCACATTAGCACTGATTACCAGACTACAAAAGAAATGTCCTGTTAGAAGGCAAAATGCATCCAAAGAGGCCTTTAAGTAAAAACAGCTTTTGGATTTCTATTCTACACTCACAGGATCAGCCAAGTAGTCCATTGAAGGAAGGAAGACAGAACCAGCCAAAACTTCCCTTATCAGGAGAGTAAGAGATCTAGAGAAGTGAAGAGATACAGCAGCAGGAAATAAGAGAATAAAGAATGATCCTTATGTAGTGGAATCATGCTGTGCATTCATGTTGTGACTTTCTTGGCTAAATATACAGTCAGAGTACATGGCCTTTATTTCTGAAGCAGTGCGTTACCTGCAGTCTGTAGCCTTAGGTGGCAAGATGTAGGGGAAAAGCATCTCAGTCAGCTTCCTTAGGTAGAGAAGCTCATCTCTACGATTGCGAAGAGCCATGTGGAGATCGGGGCCATATTCCTCCAGGGCAGCTTGTTGAAGATACTCTGTGTTTTTTACTGCAGAAGAAATCAAAAACAGTGTGTTTGGTTTTTTTAATGATAAAAATATAAAGGTTACACTGTATGATTATGTCTGCAATACCCTTCTGCCTTGCTTTGCTAATAATTTCGATGTGCTTCATGGAAACTTTAAGGAGCTTTTTTGTGATGAGGGATGCCACATCCACCTGAGAGAGACAAATGTGTTTAAAAATGACTAACGCTGGGTGTAAGCAGTCAAAGTTTTGAACTTTATAGAGTCTGACTCGCACCTTCTGGGTCCGACGAACCAGCACGGCTGCAAAGAAACGCAAGGTCACTCTCAGCTCGTCGACAAATGCCTCGTCATCTGTGATGTCTCTGAAAGAAAGAAATCTGTCCAGTCACTTCGCAGGACACATTACATCGCAGTTTGAACCTTGGAGGAAGGAGAGAAGGAAGGAAATCTTACCTATACCAAGGATATACAAAATTTTCCAGAACAAGCTCTAGAATCTAAAATAATAAATAGATTTTATTGTGACATAATTTAACAGATTAATTTAATGATCATTTAAAAAGAAAAAAGATAAAGTGTTTAATGAATATCTCGATTACCTCTGAAAGAGAGGCATCCACTTTAGAAGGAATTTTCAGGTCAAGCCACGGCTGATAGTTTTCCAGTAACAGAGTTGGTCTATAAATATGAACATAAACAAAATAAAGGAAGAAAAATCCAGCATTATCATCAGAGAAAGGCAGACGGATCCAGTCTTACCACTAGATGGCATTGCTAAATCTCCCATGACCTTATACGCAGGTAACTGTATTGCTGACAACCTAGGAATGAGGTTAGGATATGTAGTAACATGATGATATGGACACGGTCACAGATAATCTATAATCTGTTACGCATTTACTATATTAGCATAACTACTGCTGAAATAAATATTCAATAAAACACAAGTGAGCATCTGTCAATCAACCACCATTGTGCCACAACATAACCAGGTCACTCACCTGTGCCTTTTGCACTTGATTTTTCCACAAACAGCACAGCTGTGGCCCAGTGGAAACAGCTCCTGCTGGTATGACTACAAGAGAAAGTTAACAGCATAGATTAAGCACTGCTGCAGCTTTTGAGTCTAAATATTGTGGCCAGACTGCTTATGCATCCCATGCATAAACAAATGGCAGATATTACACATATTTCCATCATTTGCGGAATTTGTTCATTTACATTCTGACGAACCTTGGTTTTTGGTTTAATAGATAGTAAGATGTTAGGCAGCAGAGACTCGGGCCCCAGTGAACAGTAGAAAGTAACAACTCCAGCCAGGAAGGACCAAAACACCATTATAATGTGAATATATCTGTAAGAAAAGAAAACATGTGGTATAAATGAATAAGAACACAGTAAACTATGAAGTAAATTGACTGGGCTGCAGGTTTGCCTGTGAAGAGGCATTAATCAAGTGAAAGTGAACTATTTACCTGTTCAAAAGCACAGTGGACAGAAGCAGGACCAGCAGCAGAAAGCAGAAGACTGGATACTGCCGGCCAAGCTCTCTGAGCCGGTCCAGTTTCATCCTGCGTCTTATTTTATGCAGATAAGCCCGGATGCATCCCATCTTCGTTTGTGAACATCCAGCCTATTGCATATTACTGTAAAAAATAAAGAACGCACTATGAAGTGGCCGCAGGCTGCAAATAAACAAGGGCGTGTAGCAGCGACACAGAGCTCCTAACTCCAAGTCATGGTATTTTTTTTAATCGAGCTGTTTTGCTTTACATACATACAAGGTTGCAGTGATTTAACCTATCGACGCAAGCACTTACTGTAAGTGTACGGCGGACGTTATGGGCCATTTTTCACTGTAGTTCAGGAGCGACACCATAATGATTTTGCAGAAAAAATGTAAGCAGGTTGCCTATTTGGAGAACCAGCGTAGGATAGGCGGAGAGCCGCGCACAGCTGTGAGCGACAGCAGGATTAGTGGTAATTACACAGCATCATTTGTGCATGGACTGTCCTGAAACTCTGATAGGCTGCTGTTTGGTTAATGGCCGCGGTCCTCTCACGGGCACAGCTATCCATTGAGGAGCAGCGCTGGAGACGCGTGATGTCACCTCCGCTGCACTCCCAGCAGCAGTAGCTGCTACTGGCTCCTGTAGTTTAGCTACAGGATAACAAGTATGTCAGCCACATATTCCCCTGAAAAAAACGCGAAACACACACGCCAATGTGCCCGGATCAAGGACACGAATCCCGGAGTGGAGCGGCCATTATTTGCATTAATTTTTTATTTAACGGACTCGAAGCGAAGTAGCAGCGATTTCTGTGTATGGTACACAGCTTATAATGACATTTTGAAGGCAAATGCACAAAGAAACATAGGGAATTGCGTTTTTACGTCGGCTAACGTGGACATAAACTGGGTTAACCCGCAACTATTTTAGCAGCTCCATCACTCACGTTGACCTTACTAAACGTCTAAAACTCCGGCTATAGTTTATGGTGTAAATAGTAAAATTAACACAATATCGTTGCATGCAAAAAATAGTATTTGCTATAGTAACTTCTTTCAGGGCACTAATACTGTACATGTATGCCTGCCCTATATACCTTATACACGCATATGATATGATATATATATATATATATATATATATACATATACACACACACACACATCTCCATGTGCTTGTCCACCCACTTTGGAAAATGTTCAACTCTAGCAAGGTTAAAAATACGAAAAATAAAAATGTCAAAGTTGCATCTCATTATTACAATTCTTGCAACTCATGAAGTTTTTTAATCAAAAGAGTAAGACACAGAGAAAAATCAAAAACTTTATTACAAAAATAAGTTACACTCACCTCCATTTTACAGTATAAAACAATTTATTTGCAGGAATGCAAAAAACGTTGTTGGCCACCAACAATAGTTTAAAACTGCTAACTTTTTTTTTTTTCAAAAGGTGGTTGTTATGATTTTACTGAGGGAGTTAACTGTATAGAAAACTGGGATTGAAGAGCAGTTTCCTTTATGCTATACCTGGAAGTAGAAATCGTTCACTGCAGTATCCCTTCTACCACTGAGACCATGATCCCTCACCAAACCATAGCAGCTAATATTAGGCACACATGCTCACTGGCTGGGCAATATGGCATCCATTAAGATTAACTCCAAAGATCTTCTATATAGTTGCTGTAATGGGGAGGGATCATTCAAGATTAACATGATCTTATGAGATGAAGGATTGGATTAGCCTCTTTTACATTATTTTGATGCTGTCTGAAAATGTGATGTATTGATATAAAAACAAACCCACTGGAAGAATACAGTGGCACAAAAGGGACACTGCAGGGCTTTACTTTTGTTTGTTTTTTTAATTTTTTTTTTTTTTTTTTTTAAATCAAAGGCAGTTGGATGCCTGTGATGTTGAAGCCTTTACAAAAGTAACATTTTCCGAAAAACTATACAACCAGTAACTACATACTCTGAAGAAGCAAGGCGGCTAATTCAGTTCAAAATAGGATAAAAGCAGGGCTTGTTTAGACTCATCATATGAGATTGTTTTGCATGCCCGGTGTGACTGTTTGCAGTCTGCAGAGCTGCAGCTAAAAGGACTATATTACATTAAGTACATCGTTTTTGCGCTGCAGCTCTTGTGCATATTTTGTATGAAAACAAGCCCTGCTTTCATCAATATAGTTTCCCTATTTACAGTACAGGCCGGGTAGTTTAGTCCTCTGTACTGAGGTAGTCAACCAACCCTTTAAAGACAAGTTCTGAAAAGAACCACTTTCCTGGAATGCCTGACTTATCCATGCCAGGTGGGTACACCCTAAAACCCTGCAAATGTTCTCTTTCAAACATCCAGATCAAACAATTAAGATTAACATGGATATTCCGACAATAAAAATTGCGATTAGCACAAAAATATACAATAGCATCAAGCTCCTTTGAGCCACTTCAAACCTAAGAACTTAAAAAGTGCAATTTCGTCATTAATTAAAAAAAAAAAAAATGGCATGTTGAGGGACAGGGAAGGGGTAGATTGTAAGGGCAATTCATAGGTCCCTGTAAATCAGGTCTAGGAACAGGGACTTAGAGCAACGAGGCTGTGGCAAGTATTCAGACTCCTCCGGTCATTTTATAAGGTGGCAGTTTTAAAACACAAAAAATAAAGCCCTTTTCGGACATGCGGTACTCTCCAATAATCTGAATGTGGTGGCTTCGTGTTTGAACGAGCACCCAGGTCAGTTTTCCATAACAGTTGCATTGGTAAGCTTACTAGGTTGGACCTAGTAACAAGACTTTCAACACGGCGCAAGGCTCAAGTGTGTGCAGCAACATTAACGGATGGGCAAACCCAAGACTTTGACTGTTCACATCTACGATCTCTGAACTGCTCTGCCCACTCAGATTTCAACAGCAAAAACTTGCATTATGACATTTTATCTCTTCTGTTTCCAATCTGCATTAAGATTAAGACATTTCTTCATGATGCATTTTCATCATTTCCAATCCAGAAGAGATATATCTCAGACCCTGAGTGGAAGAGGCAGAATACAGAGTTCAATAGCGCAGAGAAAGAGAGAGCATTCAAAAGTTTGGTTACATTTTGACTTGATGCTGACAAAATTTGTTGCCATAAAGCAACAATTATTTTACATGCATTACTGTGCATGTACCGTGGCTTTCTTCTTTCACAGCATGGGCATGTCTGAATGATGCCATGAGGAACAGTGACCCATGTCTGATCGACTGAATGTCACCACTAAGATTATGGTTATGCATTATCCCATGTCTGAAAAGGGCTAAAGTGAGTTAAAATATAGAGGAAGGGAGATGCTTCTTCTGTAAGGCTGGAATATCATTGGACCTTTTTCTCATGCTTGTTGTTTCGACATCCATTGCAGCTTACGGTGTAACCCCACATATCAAGTCAGTATCCACTGTGACAGGTCAGGACCGCCCTCGGCCCCTTTTCCCTGCTGAACCAGTAAGAAGAAAGATAAAATTAGTACAGGAAACCAATGTTGTGCATACTTGCCATAAATCAGACATTTAGATTGACACCATGCCATTTGTGTGGGCCTCAGCTGGCCTTGAAAATATAG
This sequence comes from Cichlasoma orientale, assembly GCA_034780415.1. NCBI lineage: Eukaryota > Metazoa > Chordata > Actinopteri > Cichliformes > Cichlidae > Cichlasoma > Cichlasoma orientale. Next base: position 252,313 of record JAVDPK010001228.1, read on the forward strand.
TATGTTGTGAATGACCCTGTCTGCTGGTAAACAAGATGACTGCTCTGAAATACGACACCTGTCAGATTAGTTATGAGACAAAAGCAGGTGTAGCTTTTTATTTTTTTTAAGTGGTTCCTCACTATACCAAAATCATTTGAAGAGAATCACCCTCAGCTTTTCTCAATTACAGCTGCTTTCACTTTCAGTTCATCCATATCACTGCTATTAACTTTCGTGCTTACATTTTTGACCCACTATCAGAAAATGTAAAATTTTTTCTGTGAAACTCAAGACAAAAGCACCAAGTCAAAAAATTTCAATAATGTAAATAAATAAATGGTTATTTACCTCTGATTGTTCCGAGGCCTCCTCGTTGAGAGAAGCCAACTCGTCCCCTCGGTGTGACAGAACCGCGGCCCCGGGTCTGATTGGCATTGCCACGGACTCCTCCCCTTGCTCCTCTTCCTCTCCCAGACACTTGGAAGTCCTCATAGCCATAGTATGGGTCATCATAGCCGCCCCGGTAGTTGTGGTAATTATATCCATAGTAATCGTAATAGTCTTCATAGCCATAATAATCAGGAGGATAAGAATAACCTCCCCGACCGCCTCGTCCTCTGCCTCGTGTTGGTGGTGGCATGTGAGGGGGCCCGTAATAATAGTATTCATCATACCTGAGAGAGGATACAGAGTTCCCATCAGGAAGCTATCCTGCTACATAACATTTTAAATTTGACAGTTGTCTGGTTAAAAGGTCATTGGATTAATTACACACAAAACAAGCCTACTTTGAACTGCAGGGCTCTTGCTTACATTTGTGTTTTAGCGGCTTGTCTCTGGGCTTTGCGTTCTTTCCTCTTCTGGTCAGGGGGCTTGGCAAAGACAATTTCAATATGCTCTCCTTCAAGGTCTTTGCCATTAAGATCACCCAAAGCCTGTGACATTCAATCAAGATAATACTGAAATACCTTTCAAACACAAAATCACAACATAATGAAGGTGCTCCAAGCTGTTTCCTTCATACCTTCACAGCACTCTCTCTTTCCTCAAAGTGGATAAAGGCGTAGTCTTTCAATTTCTTCACTCGCTCCAGCTTGCCATACTGGCTAAAGGTCTTTTCAAGTATCTCTTCTGTAACAGTGCTCGCCAAGTTTCTCACAAACAGCACCTTGACCTAGGAAAAGATAAACATATTTTGGGCTTTTTTTTCATGCAGAAATGGGGAGCAACTCCAAAAAAAATGCAGACATCAAAAGAAATTCTGTGTGCAGATACACAACATTTCACTACTGGTGACTTCTGGTCCTGTGCTTTACCTTGGCCATGACTTCTGGGTCTGGGTCCTCAATGGGATCAGCCCACTCCACTGTAACCAAATTTCCCCAGACTTTGACCTTTCCACTCATTAGTCGGCGACGGGCCTGAGCTGCTGTCTTGTGGTCTTCATACTCAAGGAAGCAAAATCCCCGATTCTTTTTCTTATCATCTGGCTGGTGGTACAATATGACATCATTTAGACCCTCTGTAGAGAAGAGAAACAGGGGAGAGCTTAGAAGAAGAAGCAGTTAAGTAAAAATTTCTATGGAAAACAGAGCTGCATCAACCTTCTGTTCGAAAAACAGCCACAAATGCAGTAATATAAATTGATCAAAATCAGAGAAATAAAACTTTAAACAAAATATTCTGTAGTTTGTGTCCACTCAGATCTTAGCGGTAAACCTTCAGAGTAATGTGAATCACTCAAGTACAGTAATGAGATCATTATTTGGACATAAAAATGTTTTTAAAATGCTTACTGGACAAGCTTCGCCTGCAAATGTGCAGTGAATCTAATCAAAACTACAAGCTCAGAGAAACCCATTCCAAGATAGATGGAGAATGGAAATGAATGCAGATGGGAAAAAAGTTAAAAATGGTTTGACTCACCTGTTACTTTAGCAAATTCTTCAACAATCTGCTCTTTCGTTTTACTCTTGGGGATGGAGCCAACAAACAGTCTATTATTGGCCACAGAGATGCACACACCAATGTGTTTGCCCGGTCGAATTTCATTGTTGTTGCACTGCAGAAGGATGCAGGATAGTATAAGACACAAACAACAAAAAAAGAAAAAAAGGGGGGGAAAAAGTCAAGTCTGCATAATTGGTGCTTTGAGGTGTTTATTCACCATTGGCAAACATGTTCCACATGCACTTGTATGCTACATAAGACTCCTTTGTTCTCTAACTGAAAAGGCTATTTTGTTAAAACAAAGCCACAGCCCAACTCACTTTCTGGTCATAATTAGAGTACAGTAGACCTACCAATTTGACAGCCTGCTGTGCAGCTTCTTTAGTGCAGAAAGTGACAAAGGCATAGCCTCTGTTCAGGCCACTGAGGGGATCCATCATCAGGCGCAAGTCCCATATGGGGCCAGCTTTCTCGAACAGTGGAACCAGCTCATCCTCAAAAAGATCTCTGGGGATTTTTCCTACAAAAATCTGCCAGGTTGATGGGAAAAGGAGACATGGTGCATGAGATCAAAGTTTTAATTTAATATGCGAGGTATAAATAAATGTAATTAGCATTCTGGTAAATGGTATCCAGTCAGCTCTTAGCGGTAAACTATCAGTGTAACCGTGGTTACTACAGCAGACAAAAGAGTCTCATCATTTGGACACCATATAATACATGACCGCACTTGGTCCAACCAATTTTACAATAAATAAATTTAAGTCTAGCATTTTAAAACTACTGATTGAACAATATAAAAGGACCAGTTAAAGTTCCATACCTCTGTACCGATGGTGGGTTGTGCCCCTGAGTGAGCAGACTCTGGTGGGGGACCACCATACTTCCTCTGTCCTGTCGTCACATCAAGTGTGTAGCCAGTCCTCTCTAGCAAAGCCTAACAAATAAAATTAAAAAAAAAATGGGGGGCTAAATCAATTATCACAAATACAGCTTGTATTCCAACATCTTAGAAATAACAAATACACACATTTCTGCACTCAAAAAACATTCATTAATCACAAGAGACAATTGAATCATGAAATTAGCTTCAATGCAAATTTTTAAATGAACCATCAGATCTCACTTTGATTTTGGCTTCATCTGGTCCTTTGTTGGTGTCTGACACTTTGGTCCCTTGTTTCTCTCTCTGTCGGTACGTCTTCATCACGCCACAAAGAAAGGCACTTTTGTTCTGAAAGAAAACCAATTTAAATATGATTAAACAGTAATTACTAAAATTTTAATATCACTGCAAAAAAAATCATAATATTCAATTTGTCCTTGAATATATACGAGCAGGCACAAGGAACAGGAAGGGCATCTTGTAGAGCAGATCAATGTCAACTAATAGCTATTATTGTGTAGTTGCACAATTCAACGTAATGCTATTACTTAATCATACTACACTGCGATTTTGACTTTGTATTAAAGGCACTCAAAATTAACTAAATAAAACCAGCAGTACCACATGCATACCTGAACATGTGAGAGGTCGCTGTCCTTGAATTGCAAAAGGACTTGGAGAGCACCTTCCTCGTTGAATTCTTTCAGCGCCTCAATTGCTCGATCATCTAAATCACTGTGTGACACCAAACCTGGAGGTTGGACGACACACACAGAAATTGTGAGCCACTAATAAAAAATGTTTAAAAAAACTAGGCATTTATAGTAAAAGTGCAAGTACCTAAGTGAAGTATTTAAATGGGGATTACTCTGTACTCTGTACATGTAATGAATTAATAATGACTACTACAATTAGAAGAGTGAGGAGCAGGACAAGCATAATCTAATAGAGCTGTCTTCAGTAGTCAGTCTGTACTTGACTCCCCAACCAGCAAGTTTTTGCAGAACTAATCACAACAGATGTGACAGTGCAACTCGATATGCCCGTGCCCCTCTATACTGTGGCTGGGAGTTTCTAATGAGCCAGTCTACATTCTCCTTTATGGAGAGGCTGTCACCTGTCCCAGGCAGCCATACACCAGACAGCTGCTGCCATTGTTTCTGCCTCAGTCCCATCTGGCTGAAAAGGCCAGACCAGTACTTTTTCTAGATATGGCCAACCAAACTATAGCTCATCTACATTTGAACCTCTACTAAAAATCTGACCAAATCAACAGTTATTTAAGCTTTAGTTGGTGTCCTATTTAGTCACTGCTCTGCTATAATTTTATGGGATGCAGAGAAACCTCTCAGAAATGAATGGCGATACTGAATAGGCTCATCAAAAGACTCCCAGAGAGAGAGAGAATTCATTCGCCCTGACACCAGTGATCATGCAACCATGTTGGGAATGCAAATGCTGCAATCATTTACACATTTTCTCTCTGGTAATGTGTAATTTAATATTCTGTAGCACTGCAGTACCCATTTTGGTAGGAAACCACAAAAAGTTGCTTCAGGATCCCAATTCCCCCATTCAAAAATGTGATAAAATGACAATACATGCAAGAAATTGCTAAACAAAAATTTGCATACTGAATATGCAAGAGTATTCATAGTGCCTTACCTGCTAGGTAAATTTCATCTAGTTTTTCAGCAACTTTCTGTGGTAAACCAGCTTCTAATAAAGTCTGGAAGTGCTCAGAATGGGTAACTGCAGAGGTGTCCATTGGTTCTTCTGGACCATTTCCATTAATATGTTCTGTGGCCATGTCTCCAGAAATCTGTGTAAATGCAATGAGCCAAATTAATCCTGGGTCAAGGGCAACAACTGGGATGTGTTCAAGAGAGTGTGAAGTCTCAGACTTGTCAGGAAAATAATTTAAAACACACAAAAATCTTTTTACCAGTTGCAATCTTTGCCGAAGGGCGACTTTCATATTAATAAACCCCAATTATTTTTACAAAAGAAAAAAAGGAGAGGCTGACAGGTGCTAAAAGAGTCATCATGGTTATGTGGTCCTTCACAGTCTGGAGACTTTTCACTATCTTGACTTAGCACTCAGCTTGCATGAACTACAAGTTCCAACGCCTGATATAGGCAATGTGTGCAAGACAATGCACATAAATTCTCAGCAGACTTGCGCTCAGCTGCATACTGTAAAAAGTAGAACCTAGAGGTTTGCGGCCATGTGGCAGTATTTTCATCCTGGCTTGTCCTGCGCTAAAAAAGTTGAACAAACGGAGCCAAGTTTACGCGCTAACGCCCGAATCTCAGCCTGCTTGGTTGCTGCTGGTGTGGAAGCCCTGTCTGCTATGGTCTCTAAATTACATGTTAGCTTACCTTCTCACTGCTGACTTCAGCACGGGATAGATAGCTGATACACGTGTTCCATCAGAGAGTGAGCCCCGGTTTCCGGTGACTGACCAATGAGCAACTATGCACCCTTTAGCATTTTGTTTATACTTGTGCAGCAGGTACTGTTACACTAAAATAAGCACTCGCGTTAATGACCAACCCAAACACTACCTCCCATTTCCTTTGTATGGATAAATTCTGGGATACTAATGGCAGCAATCAACCTGCTCACCGGTCACAATCTCTATCCGGCAACGGCAGACTCAGCAAAACGTGGACAGCAATCTTATGTTTTGGCCTAACGTTAACAGAAGCTCATACTGTCCAATAGATATGCTAATATACTGACTGCTAATCAATCTCGTAAGCACGTGCTTTCTCTGTGGTAAAATACCTTTCAACTACGTGAAATGCATGTGTAACCCATTTACAAAGCCCTCTTGAATTGTTAACCTCTTCACGTTATTACATTTGTAGAAATTAATTATTCCTCCCCCGTCTCACCTCAAACTTCTACCATGATGTTAGGTTTAGCGGGGAGGGACCCACTCGCACACGTTGAAGCTAACTAGCTAGCGGGCTAGTTTGCAGAGCTAATGTTTCAGCAATCAAGCTAAGTGGCATTAATCGGGACAATAACATGAGGCGCTTGTATGCATTTACTACGAATGCAGCTACAGTTATCCTTTTATTAGAACGTATGCATATGTATTAGCACAGTAGTAAGGCATGATCGCCACTTCTTTCTAGTATAACCGGCCTTTGCCAGCTAAGTGCTGTTAGCATACAATGACAATGAGCATGTCATTTTCGTGATCTGTCAAAATGGGTTAGCCTAAGCTAGCATGCTAATTCGAACGGAATTTCAGTGAGGCCATTGTTACAACGTCATTTGTCGATACGGACTTAGCCAATTAACAAAGCATGACTTTTTAAATACAAATAGATTCAACGGGGCCTTGAAAGCTAGAGGTTTAGCCTGCTAAATGCGTGGTCTGTCAACGTGCCGCCACATAGGAAGAGTCCATTTTCAAAAAGCCGGTCTGGAGAACTCGTTCCCAACCACCACCAGTTTCCACATTGTTTGAAACAGCACCACACGATTCACACTTTTTTAGCAGTAAATTAAGCAGTAATGACGTTATCAATTACAAGCATTCGCCCTACCTGCCGCTGGCACACCAACGTGTATGGTGCTGATTATTTAGGAAGATAAATGTGATACTGAAAAAAGAGAGAAAAGTGTAAAACTCCCGGCACTGGTCCGGCTTCAGTCATTCACTCTTGATGATGTAAAATGGCTGCCACGTTCACGCCTCGAGTTTTGTCTCGTCGATGGGGTTTCTTGGACAGCCCTGCACGGGCTTGCCTTGTATGCATTTTACAGTAGAGCAGCAGGTCATCTGCAGCATCCGTCATAACTCCAAAAGAGCAATGGTTTCACCGCAACGGAACCGTTCACCGACGGCGCAAATGGAACACTTAAAGGCCTAGTTAAAAAAACAACAGGGTGACACAAACAAATTAAATTAAATTATGAAACAAGGATTTACATTAATTAAATATTTTTATATATATTTAGCTGATAATATACTATTATCCCATGGGCGAAAACTATAATAATAATTGTAAAATGTCACTTAAACCTGGAAAGTATGTCCCACTTTTCACCACACTGTGTCAGTCTTCTAGTAGATTTAGAACTTATCCGCCTCATGAACACAATAATAGCTCAGAGCCTTTGCTATTTGAGACTCAACATCTAGAAACAATATGGCATGAACACTATGAATTTGCATCTGTCACAAAAAATAAAAGAACCAAAAAACAGACAAACAAAAAACAAATACACACTATGAATTTGTATTTGTTATGCAAAATTGCATCATAATAATAACTGAGCTGTGATATGTAGTATGATATGCTGTATGACATAATGCTGTAGCATTATGACATAAAAGTGACTAAACGACTTAGGATACAAATAAAAAAGTGAAAAGTGATAACTAAAACATGATATATAAAGCCTTAATAATAACCCATCAGTACTGTGTGCATTTGTTGTAGTGATGCAGGAAAAAATTGTTCTGCATCATTTAATTAATACATTTTGTGTTCAGTAGTCCTGCTAATTCGTGACTTACAATTAATGATTAATGATTTGAAAAGCATTACTTCAGTGTTGAGCTTTAATGCAGCTTAAGTACTTAACTGCTAAAGCACAGAGCATTTGTGTGGTTGGAACACTTCAAGGTTGAAGAAATAAAAGCTAGTGGTTGCATAAAAAAAAAGAAAGAAAGAACTTTCTGTCATGGGTTGTGAAATAAATGACCCAAATGCAGGAGTTAAACACAAAAAAGGGAGCTTGAAAAAGGATTGTAAAGATTTCACCTCTCATGCAAGCGGCTTCTTCAGTTCTAAAGCAACTGCTGGAGTCTGAGGTAATTAACCCCTAGTTGGGGCTGTCCGCTTTGGTGCTGGTCCTAAGGGTTGACCCACAGTGACCCACTACTGATCATGTGAGTCGTCACATGAGCCAAGGTGTGGAAAAAGTGGGTTACCTGAGCGTCTCTAGCAGTTGTTTTAGAACTAAAGAAGCCTCTTGGATGAGAAGTGAAATGTCTTCACAAACCTAAAGAAGTCCAGCTGCCTCGTTTTTCAAGCTCTCAAAAGCTGGTTGGAATTCTGGAGTGTAAATAGAAATCAAAACCTCAAACAATAACCAAAAGCTGGGAGCATAGAGCCACAATGAAACCGAACAAGAAACACCCAGTGACGGATGAGAATTCAAAACTCCAAAGAACTCCAAACTCCTAGAATGGTTCAGGGACCATGACATTTAGAGAGTAGCCCGTGAAGACATAAAAAGTTCTTTGTGGACTTTATGTAGGTCTTTATTTCAAACTTATCAAAAGGAAAAAGCACTTTCAATTGCAAGGTAGATTTATATATCCCCCCCTAAAAAAGTATGCATTCCTAAGAAGGATATTAAAACAGATAAGCTACCTTTAAAAGCTATAAAAGACATCTTATTTTGGCATAAAACAAACCGAAAGAAGTGAAGATGTCTAAAGCCACAGCTTCACAGATAGCTGTAACATCCATCCATCCTTTTTTTTTTTTTTTTTTTCCTGCTTATCCAGTTTCCTTATCTGATCACGGGGGAACTGGAGACTATCCCAGATAAGAAAAGGTGAAAGATGGGGTACAACCTGGACAGGTCACAAGTTCACATTACAGGCCTCACTGGAACAGCAAAAGAGAAATCTTTTAATGCCCCAAACACTTTAACTAGACCCAGTAGCATTCCATATGAAATTCATGTAAGGGTAATTTTTCGTTGTTATTGTGGTTTATGTTTTGTTTCATGTGCTCAAACACATCCAATTCAAAGAGATACAGGCATGTCCTGTACCTCTTTGAAGTGTCCCTTTTAATCTCCCTCCTGAAGAACATAGCAAAACATCTGTTCCTTGTAGTCTTATATGCACTATATTGCCAAAGATATTCACCTGCCCATCCAAATCATTGAATTCAGGTGTTCAAATCACTTCCATGGTCACAGTTGTATAAAACCAAGCACCTAGACATGCAGACTGCTTCTACAAACATTTGTGAAAGAATGGGTCGCTCTCACGGACTCAGTGAATTCCAGCCACAGGATGCCACCTGTGCAACAAGTCCAGTCGTGAAATTTCCTCCCTGCTAAATATTCCACAGTCAGCTGACCTCACAAATTCACTTCTGGAAGAATGGTCAAAATAAACACACTCCTAAACCTTGTGGAAAGCCTTCCCAGAGGAGCTGACGCTGTTATAGCTGCAAACGGTGGGCCGACATGATATTAAGTCCTATGGATTAAGAATGGGATGTCACTCTAGTTCACATGCATGTGAAGGCAGACAAGTGAATACTTTTGGCAATATAGTGTACTCACTGGCCACTTCAGTAGTTACACCTTATTACCGTATTGGACTCACTTTTGTCTTCAGAATTGCCTGAATTCTTCATGGCATAGATTCAAAAAGGTTCTGCAAACATTCCTCAAATATTTCGTTCCATATTGCATACAGCATCAGATTTGATGACTCCACATCGAAGATGATCTCCTTTTCCACCAGATCCCAAAGGTGTTCTATTGGATTGATATCTAGTTACATTTGAGCACAGTGAACTCACTTGTCATGTTCAAGAAACCAGCTTGAGATGATCTGTGCTTTGTGACATGACACATTATGCTGCTAGATGCAGCTATGATAAGATGGATACGCTGTGGTCATAAAGGGATTAACGTGGTCAGCAACAATACCCAGGTAGGCTGTGGGGTTTGATCAGCTGGTACCACGAGCCCCACAGTGTGAGATGAAACTATCTGCCACACCATCACACCATTACACCATCACCCTCCACCATGAGCCTGAACTGTTGATACAGGCAGGATGGATCCATGCTTTCATGCTGTTTACACCAAATTCTGACCCTACCATCCAAATGTGACAGCAGAAATTGATCATTCAAAGTTTTTGCCTTCCTATCACCTCAAAGCAGTGTGGCCATTCTCTTCTGACCTCTGGCACCAACAAGGCATTTTCACCCCCACAGAACTGCCACTCGATCGATGTTTTCTCTTTTTCAATTCATTCTCCGTGAACCCTAGAGGTGTTGGTGTGCGGAAAATCCCAGTAGATCAGCAGTTTCTGGAATACGCAGACCAGCCCATCTAGCATCAACAACCATGTCACGTTCGCAGTAGCTTGAAACACCTTTCTTCCTCATTCTGATGCTTGATCTGAACTCCAGCAGGTCATCTTGACATGTCTACATGCCTAAATGCATTGAGTTGCTGCCGTATGATTGGCTGATTAGACACCTGCGTTAACGAACAGTTGAACAGGTGCACCTAATGAAGTGGTCGGTGAATGTATATTTCTCCCTGCATTTAAACATTCTTGTTCTGATAGCTTAGAGGATAAAGGATAAAGCATACGTGTGTATGCCGGCTTGTAAGACTTATATTGTTTTTCCTGATTGTCCCCAGTCACTCTCTCTCAAAGGGCGTTCAAAGCAAAATTGATCTCTGTGTTGTTATGGAGCGAGGCATGACATTTATTCTGATATTTCTTCCATGCTGGAGCCCATTTTAATATTCTGGTAGACAAAAATGAATCCTTGTCCACTACAGTGACACGGGGATTTGGTGGCTCTGTCATGCTGTGGGTCCACAGTTTTGCTGGAATGGTTCGGGTCCACTTGTCCCTTGAGTTGAAAGGGCCACTGGAAATTATTACAAAGTTGTTTTGAGTGATCATGTTCATCCTGTTATGAAGGACTGCTATTCTGATGGGAGTGATTTTTCCAAGGATGACAATATCCCCATCCAAAGAGCAAAATTATGTCAATCATAACCATAACCCAATTAATTAACAATATAAGAAACAAACAACATAAGAAAATTTGAACTTGTAAAACAGCAATTTCCACTAGCATCATCAAAACACCAACAGTGGGAATGTCTTCTGGGAGATAGCAGTCCACCTTAAGCAGAGGTCTGGAGAATCAATACCAAAGTGTAGTGAAGCTGTTTTCCAGCGGCATACGGTGGTCAAAAATATTATAGTGTGAAATTAAATCTCCACAATGTGTATTTTTGAACAGCAAAAATGTGTTATGACTGTCTCTACTGTGCCCATTCAGTTTGATGTTTTATTTAACAAATATTCCAGACTGCACTTATTTCCAGATTTCATAGTCACTTTTTATCATTAGCTTGTGTCACTAAATATTGTCATTAGCCTTGTAACTGAGAAAACAACAAATCTCTTCCACCTCTTCATAAACAGTTGTAGTTTTGCCTCTGTACACCTCCACATTTCATTTTAAATCAAACAATCAATATCTGATTGAGAAGCAGACTTCTGGCTTTAAATTCAAGGAGTTTTATAAAAATGTAGCATTAATTGTATAGAAACTACAGACAGTTTTCAAAATTAATTGGACAATTGACTGGCAATAATAATATTGAGGCTTTCAAGAAACTCAAGGTCATTTTGTAAACAGGAAGAAGGAATGCACTGGCCAGCCTAGCAACACCACAGAAGGCAACTAAAGTGACATAATTATTTCCATGTTAAGAAAAACAGCTTCACAACATCTAGCCAAGTAAAAAACACTCTTGAGGAGGGAGGCGTAACATTGTTAAAATCTCCACTGGTTGGTTAGACAGAAGAACAGGAAGGCCAGATTGGACTTTGCCAGAAAACATCTAAAAAAAAAAAAAAGCCTACACAGGTCTGGAAAAAAGAAAGAAGTTCTTTGGACAGATGAAACTGAGATGAAGTTGTACCAGAATGAAGAGAAGATAAAAATGTGGAGAAGGAGAGAAGCAGCTCATAATCCGAAGCATACCACATTATCTGTCATACATGGTGGAGGCAGTATTATGGCATGAGAATGGCTGCCAGTGGAAGCGGGTCACTTGTGTTTATTGATGATGTGACAGCTGGGAAGTGTACAGGGCTATATTCTCCTCTCAGATTCAGCCAAATGCTGCAAAACTAATCAGACAGCACTTAACAATGCAAATGGATAATGGCCCAGTGAATAATGCAAAAGCAACCCAAGAGTTTTTCAAGGCAAAGAAATGGTATGGTCATTTCTGTTATCTGATTTTAACCCAACAGAGCATGCTTTTCAGTTTCTGAAGACTAAACTGAACGCAGAAAACCCAAAAACAAGCAGCAACTTAAGGTGGCTACAGAACTGACTGAAAAGTATTTTCATCCAAGTATTAAAAACAATCCTTAAAATTATGTGTTTGTCCAGTTACTTGTCAGTAACAGTGTAAGTAGTAGTTTGAGCTTTGCAAGTGAGCACCTCTCCTTTCAACTGTCAGTTATTGTAAACATCTCATAACATCTGCAGTACTTTTGAAATACTTATTCAGCTCAGCTCCACTAACTCACTCATCAGTGATGATTTGAAGCAGTTATTTTAGACACTGCTGCAAATAGTCAAATCTGGTGTTATGTAAGAAACCCAGAAAAATAAGTATGAAAGGGTAAAAAAAAAAAGCAGTCAGATCTTTAGAGGTGTGGTGTTATTGTTTTTTATGGTTAAAATCAACAATTACAAGAAGCTTTAAAAGGTCTGCTCAGATAATGCTAATGTGTCCATTATATTAAGATTTGATTGAAATTGCATTTGCCATCTGTACAAAGCAAAAGCACACAGTTCAACTATAAACGTGAGCAGGAATGACACTTGATTTAGTATGAATTTCTTATTAGGTTTACAATGCAGTGTTACACTTTAAGCTACAACAAATGCTCTATTATAAGGCAAAAATAACCTCAACATTTCTGACACTTAACATTTGTCTTTTACACTTAAGCCAAGGATTTATCACCAGCACAACCAAGGACACAGGACATGGGTTCTTATGTAAACACACAACCAAAATCCAAAATACATTTATATTCATCCTTGACATTTTAGATGTTAGGGGTGAACAGATGGATCTCCCTTAACAACCATCAAACATCGAATCATTAATTCATAGCTTCTTTTATCTAATCCTTTCTTTTAAAAAAAGAAAAGCAATTCATTCAAGGGCGAATTTTACAGAGAAAGACATGCATGACTTTTAGAAATGCTGAAAATGTGCTTTTTTGCCATTAAATAAGATAGATTTGTCAGTTAGCATAGCGCAGTGTAAGTTGAAAAGAGGAAGAAAAATGCTGATCTGGGTACAACCAAAAAGCTCTAAAGCTAAATCATTCACATCATAAATCTTCAGGGTTTACAGAAAATCATAGTGTTAAAAATTGTTACAGTGCTGTGAAAAAAGATTTCCCACTTCCTGATTTCTTTCTTTTCTTTTCTTTTCTTTTCTTTTCTTTTCTTTTCTTTTCTTTTCTTTTCTTTTCTTTTCTTTTCTTTTCTTTTGCATATTTGCCACACTTATTGTACATGTTTAAGATTATCAAACACATTTTACACAATTTATTAGACAAAGATAATCCAAATAAATACAAAATGCATTGTTATAAATGATGATTTAATTTATTAAGGGAAAACAGTTTTCTTTGTTTAAAAATGTGTTTGATGCTCTGAAGCAAATAAATGGAAGGGGGCAAATACTTTTTTTTTTTCTTTTTTTACAGTACTATATATGCAGTGTTAACCTATGGTGTAATTTATGATATCAAATGCAGGGTTAGTTTTGTCTAGCTGATTTTAAATTCTAGCAGTAAAGGTGTAACCACAGTGGGAGCCATTAATAGGGAATGGATATTACCAAAATGAACAACAGCATTTGCTCAGTCCTCTTTTATGGTCTGATCTGGAATGTTTTACCACCAGAAACAAAACGGTTAACTGATTTTAAACCTTTCAGTGTAAAGGCAAAAATATGGCTTAAACAAATGTAAATCTGGGATCACTAAAACAGGTCTTTTTTTGTTCTCAACTGTTGCTCTTAGAAGTTTGTATCTATTTGTGTTATCCCCTGTGGATCCAAGAGCTGCTAAGAAAAGGAAAGCAACATTTAGTGTGATATCTTCACTTTAAAAATTTAAATTTCGGCATCACCCATTTTACACTCCACGCAATTCTAAAACTTATTTTAGAATTTATGCTTTTTAGCCTGTACAAATGACCTTTGTCCGCTAAATGTAGCAGATAAATCTCTAATTAATTCCCCCTCTTTGCTCAACCCTCGGTTACCTAGTAACAAAAATCCAGGGATTAAATGTTACCATCATAGTTAGAATGGAAGGATGACAATGAAGTATGTTTTGAGTTTCCACTGAGTCACAAAGATCATCGATAAGGTTGGCAAGCTTCACATAATCCAGGAAATCGGCAGGAAAACATGAAGGCTATATAATGGGATGGATTAGACCAGGAGTTCTCACTTTAAATAAGTTCTGTACAGAGGCACAGTGAAGGCAACACTTTCTCTCAGCATGGTAATACTCTGTCTGTCTGTGATTTATTCGTGCTTTGACTCAGTAGCTTTTTTTAAAAAATATATTTACCATTTCCCTCTGTCTCTATATTTTTAGATAACTGCTGCAACCACCATGGGCTCACTGAAATCAGCTGGACTGTCCCTTCTTCTGTTGTCTTTTCTTCTTTACATAGCTGATTCCTATCCCAACATTGACTTATCAAATGGTAAGTTTATGGTGCAAATACTATTGCAGGTTATGCAGTGTTTTATAATTGGATTAGAATTTAAATGGCAAATGGTCTGAATCTTATGGAAGCAGTGAAAAATCAAAGCACTAGAGTTCAGTGAACTTGCATGATGCTCTTTTATAAATTTCTTATCCCAGATATTGTGATTTTAGTCTCAGAATTCAAATGCTGGCACAGTATCACAAACTGTGCCGTTTTTTTTTAGCAATGGTTCTGTTTTCTAAACCACCCTCTCTAGTGGGCTGTGAAGAATGCACACTGAGGAAGAACAAGCTTTTCTCAAGGGATGGGCCGGTTTACCAGTGCATGGGCTGCTGCTTCTCCAGAGCGTACCCAACACCTCTCAGGGCCATGAAGACAATGAATATCCCAAAGAACATCACCTCAGAGGCAACATGCTGCGTCGCAAGGCAAAGCCATGAGGTAGAGGCACAAACACATGACATATCAGGCAGATAAACTTTTCTACATTTTAATGTGTATTGGTGACAGCAGGATTTCAGCAAAACGACTCTTGAGTAGATATACTATTCAGTAGTTAAGATGTATATCATGTGTAAACACTGAGTGGATGATCATTTTATTTATTTAGTTTTTAGTTTAATTTTGAGGATCTTAACTAACTTTTGAGGTCCTTTTTCTTTACCTTGTGCATGCTGCTTTACACAGGCACGCCACTCTAATTAACAGAAAATACTGCCTTATTTATAGGTTTGTAACGTTGCTCTGTTACTCCTCAGAAAAAAATGCACACGAGCTCCTCGTGTGGTTTTCATCTAAATTCAAAACACTACTACAGACTGAAGCATAATAGCACAAGAGAACAGTTTTGTGTTGTGCCGTTTTTCCCTGCTAAAGATCGCTGTGATTGTGTTAATAATCTTTTTTTTTTCTTTCTTCCTAATCATCTGTTCTTTTTGCAGATACCGGTAGCTGGCATTATGGTGAAAAACCACACAGACTGCCACTGCAGCACCTGCTATTTTCATAAGATATGACAGATGGGGACTATAGACCGCTCTGCATCCTTCAGCTTGGCAACACATCATGTTTCTTTTAATAAGCACACGCTTTACTCTGTTTTAAAATGTATGCGTTTGTGTTTCCAGTTAATATTTCACAGTAATTGTGTGGCTGTGATGTGTAATTAACCTACATTTTCCCCTGATAAATGTATTTGAATAACTGTGGATTTGAAAAGTGATTAAAATGGGCAATAAAAGCTTACATTAATGAATGAGTCTTATGTTAAAATAATGAGGTTTGCTCGTGTTGAATGTTTCTTTGCAGAAAAGTATCTTCTAATACACAAACTGCAACCGTAGAAAGTGAGATCTGACTTTCAGGTTGATACAGGTTTGTGCCTGTAGGCCCATAAAATAGATCATTTATAGGAAATGACAGCCAAAACTGCCAATAAAGATGTCATTTTAAATATTAAATGTTTATTAAATGCTAGTTTTTAGGATGTGCTGTGGTGCAGGGCAACTTTATCTTTTCATTTGCGAAAAGGCAATTTAGCCATTTGTTGAGGGCAATGCAAAACTTTTAAGAAGTCAGTGTAAAGGGTTCTGTAGCACACAACCCTGTAAATCATATAAGTAATATTTCTTTGGAAGTTTTTTATGCCCTTAT
Source organism: Cichlasoma orientale (assembly GCA_034780415.1). Lineage (NCBI taxonomy): Eukaryota > Metazoa > Chordata > Actinopteri > Cichliformes > Cichlidae > Cichlasoma > Cichlasoma orientale. The sequence goes on from JAVDPK010001228.1 coordinate 268,364, forward strand.
GATAAAACACAATCATAATCATAACACTTATCTCTGCTTCTATATTTTTTTTACATTTTTTTCTGGCTTTCCCCACTTCAAAAGCCAAAAACAAACAAACAAAACAACAATTTTCATCAATCAAAATTAATTCATGCTGAATTTCCCTGGTTGGCCATGCCCCAGCTGAAATGGCTCCAAGTCACCCCACAGTTCGATAACCACTGAGTAACATGTGCTCTTCTGGTCCAGTTCATTAGCTAGGGTTCTCAAGGATTTGATGAATGTATAAGAAGGGCCATTTTTCTAGCAGGATTAAGTTTTTAGGCATTTCTTGGCACCAAGAAATTCTGTTATGTTAATAAGGTTTATTCTGCTAGAGCAGAGGAGCAGGTATAAGAGTTAACTTTGAATGTAAGTGCTCCTTTGGTATAACGTGAATTGTGTATATATAAAATGTGCACTGGTAAACCTTTTCCTCGGGCAGCACAGAACCCTGTACCTAGAGTATTAAGCTGACTTATGCCTAACATCTGGCCTGCTGGAGTGACTCTGAGCATGTGACACTAAATTAGGCCTTTTTCTGCAGCAGACCCAGGGGCGCACTCTCGGGATCCATCCTTGAAATAATCGTAAGGATTACGTGGGGTTGACTAAATCATTTTGCACACAGATTTGTGTTACTTTTTCGGAAACGTCTGGTTCACGCCTGGATGTCATAGCCTGCCTGCGGTATCTGTGCATGTCTTGTACCCCACCACTCAGTGTTCATGGGAAGCCACATCAATCACACTGAGGTTTACTCGTGAGCATAAATGTGACCCACAGCCTGTGAGCAAAGTGTGATTTTATACGTAAGGTTGTGGATGCTTTGTTGACATCGGGGTTATGTTGAGCATACGGTGTGCTCTCCCCTCCCCCTGCGTGCGCGTGCGTGTGCAAGTCTGTCAGCGTAACATCTGTGCGTACGCGGTCGTGATTGTTGTGAAGATGGCGGAGGGGGAGACAGAGAAGGAATATGACACACGGAAAGCTATCGGGGAGCTCCGAGAGCGGTTCCAAGCGTTGACCACAGCTTTGAAAGAAAGTTCTCAGTCTCCGTTGGAAGCCTCCTTGCATTTCTGCCAGGAGTTTTGCCAGGTTAGCCCGTTATCCTGCTGCTCATCCCGGGCAGCCTGCAGCCCCTCTGGCTTCCTGGCCGAGGATGCGCGTCTACGTTTGCTATAACAATGTAGCTAAGGAGCTAGCTGCCTAGTTAGCTGCCTGGTATTTCAAGATGGGGGTGAAAAAAAAAACTCCTCAGCGATTTTCCCCCCTTTTTATCAGTGATGTTTGTATGTGGCATGCACTCATTCGCAAAGTCTGAATATCCACGCGGCGAGAAACCACGCCATCGTATGCCCACGGTGCATTAATTACACGTATTTTCCAGGCCAGATAGCTAATAGCAAATGAATGTTGCTAGCTGGTATGCAGGGTCCCCCAGTCTGTGCAGTGGTCATGCTGTGCAAAAACGGATAGCTGTGTTAGCAAGATTTTCCTGAGCGGTTGCATTCATGTGCACAGTTATATATACTTGTGGAAGGTTAAAAAAAACATAGTGTAAACGCTGCAAGACTGCACCCATGCTTGTGGAGGTTTTTAGCTTGGTGTGCATTTGGGTTACTTTTTGTGAATCTGTTTTTGGTACGGAAAGGGCAGTGATTTTTTTTTCCCCCCAGTGTGCTAGCCCGGGCCTTTTGCACTAATTAATCCAGCTAACCACATCATCAGCGCATGTATTACAACGCTGTTACCTGTACCAGCACAAGATGTTCAACTGATGTCATTGTAAAAACACCCGATTAGCCTGCAGCTGGCTGAGCAGTGATTTGAAGGAGAAAGTGTTCCAGTGGTCACTGACTCCCAGTATCCTTCTCATTAATTAGCCATGACCACATAGATGCACGTTATGCGATTTCTCCTATTTCCCTGCGATGCAGCGCAGATTATCTTCATGGCACCAAATTGGTGTAAGATTTTGGATTTGTATCTAATGCCGCTCTGACCGGCTCTGAAGAATTCATTCAACTTAAAAGTTATGTGAGGGAAAAAAAAGGGAGAGTCTCGGGCTGTGAGCTTGGCTGTGTGCACTTTAGTCGGGGCAGGAATGCGTTTTAAAGCGTGTAGCTGCAGGGATAATACCCTCACCGAGCATAAAAAGAATTTTTATGCGTATGGTGTGTTAAAGAAATTAAGTTTTAATAATTAAGTTTAGGTTTTAGATTACTGGACTGGTATAAAAAAGGATAAAAAAAACTTTTTTGCACATACAAGATTGTTTTTCATTTTTCAGGGTACTACCCCTTAATAATGTCATAAGTGTGTCATAACATTAAACATGGCAGTAATTATTGATTTAAATAGTTTTGTATATTGGTTGTCCTCATGGCATTGCCTTTTGTTTTATTAAAGATAGCTCTCTTTCAAATATAAGAGAGAGCCACAAATCTAAATTTACGCAGATAACAGCAAGTTTTGCGCTGTTTGGCCTCAGATTGGAATTGAACCAGAGCCACTGCATTACCTGCTCAACCACTGAACTAAACTGGCACATTTTGGTGGCGTAATACTCCTAAGCAGTATTTGGCTAGATGCAAAGTAGCATTGCAGCACAATCGTTTTGATTAGCGATAAATTATTTTAATCTTGAAAGAAAAAAACAAAAAAAAAACTGATACTGTGGCTCATTCAGTTTGGCATAACAGAAAAGCAGCAAATCTTTAAAAGCCGAGAAAACTGAAACAGATAACGTTCTACATATTTGATGATTGCTGATTTGAATTCTTTTTGGAAACAACTTTGTATTTTTTATAGCGGTCCATAAGTACAGATTTTACTCCCAGAAAAGCTAACTTGTTATATTTGTAAGTCGTCATTCAGTGCCCTGTTCTAACTGAAGTATTTGGTTGGTTTTCTAAGGTCTTGGTGGAACATGCCAGTCGTTGGAAAACAGATGAAGATCCATTGCCCTTGCTGGAGGTTTACACCGTGGCCATCCTCAGCTTTGCTAAGGCTGCCTCCTGTCTCTCCTCCGAATGTGAAAACGTGCCACTCCTACTTGAAAAGTTGTCACTGTGAGTAGAAACTGATTTCAGTGTCAGTGTAAATGTGTTAGTCATTAATAACATAAACATAAGAGCGATATTAAGTCCAAAAATGAAAATGGTGATGAATAGTTCTAGTTCTGCTGGCTTGCTTTAGGACAGACATTGTTAAGAGACTTTAATCTGTTTGGGTATTTGGAAAGAGGCATAATATCTGACAGTAAGAATAAACAAAACCCACCCAAATCTCAGAGGAAATTTAGATGACAAATTTTCAAATACTCTACAAACAGTCTACAGGAGCCACTTAGCTATTTGCACAGTGTACTCTTATGAAGGCAAAGTCCTTGAGGCTGTAATGCAGAGTAGAGGTGGAGGGGATCTCTTGGGGAGCGACATATTTGGAATGAGCTACAGATAATTTGTACATGAGGATGCAGGATGTACACAAAATGAAAGAAATCAGAGACAACAGCTATTAAAATAAAGTCTCTGAAAATGTATTATCTGTCTTGAAACACGTCTCTCTTGCAAATGAGACACTGAGTCTCAGTGGTACTACCTGTATAAATAAAGTTTAAATAAAATAAAATAAACTTCAATGATTTACATTAATTATCTATTATGTATTATCCATAAATGTTTTTTGATCACAAGTAAGCAGGCGACCACTCACTCATTGTGATTCCCAGTGGCCTATCAGTCACATTTCTCAAATAACAATCTGATATTGAGCTAAACTAAAAAACTGGACTGCAGCAACTGTTGCAGAGCAGCCACATGCTCTATAGAAACACCTGTGAGTCATAGTGCAGGGTATAGTACCACAGGTTAAGGGAGAGGAGAAATCAGCTGGATTAACTTGCAGTCTATTGTTGATTTTCTGTGTCACGCATGGTGCAGTGGGAAAAGAAACACACACACACACACACACACACATACAGACATACTTTTAAATGTCATGCAGAGTAGTGCAACCAGTAAAAAGTTTTAGTTGCACTTGAAAGATTTTTGCTTGCATGTGCGACCAAGAGTTGCACTCTCTTGCCCTGATATCTGCTTGGTTTGGTAATCTGACAGTTACCCTGAAAGTCTCAGTTGAACCGCCTGGTGCACAGAGCAATGAAGGCATGAAGACCACCTTCCCCTTCAGTACTTAGCCAGGAAAATTACTCCCAACCCATCTTATATGCTCTTTCCAGAATTTGAGCAACTCCCATCTGGTTACCGTCTTTGCACTCCAAGGTTTAAATACAACTACTACAGGAACTCCTTTGTTCCTTTAGTTACAAAATTGTTGCTAATATGAACAACATGACTGTATGAATGTTAGTAATGTGTTTCTCTTGTTAAGCAGCTGGGAGGTAAAAAGAAAAAAATCCAATCTGATGTTCCTTAATCATATATTTCCAAAATGCCAAGCTGACTTTACACCCACACACTGCAAACAGCTATTCTTGTATGGCTATCCCTATTTTGTGGATCGTGTGCACATCCTTGACCTAAATCTGGTTTTAACAAATGGCTGTGTTGGATTCACAGGAGCTGTGCAGAGCTGCTGCTCTTATTGCCCCAGCATGTCCCTGGTGCCTTATGGGAGGAGTTTCAGTCCTCCATGAAGGTCAGTATTCCTAGAGCTATTTGTAGATATTTTTTTTTCTTATCTTTTCAGTGATAAGCCATGAGAAGTTACTAAGTTATTAGAAAGCATTCGGTTTAGCTTAGCTTTTAAGTTGTAAAAAATATGTAAATATATGTCATAAATTGCTGCACTAAAGATTTCTTTTACATATAAAAAAATATATGTAACTTCACAAACTGACTACGGTGACATTGCCATGACAAATATTTCAGACTCTTGACTGTGTGGCATTTTAAAGCATGACTGACTGAAGTTTTTCGTAATTTAATTATTACATATTTGTGTGTCTTCTGTTACAGTTGGCACACAGCCTTTTGCAAGAAAGTGGGAGCACACAGCTCTGCCTGCTCTCAGTACTGGCACAGCAGGACGGCGTCTGGGCCAACACCACATTAAGCAGCATCCTGTCCAATCAAATTCCTCAAACTGAGCAAGGTTAGTATTCTTTTTTCTTTTTTTTTGACATCTAAGCTTGCCAGCGCACCGCACTAACTTTTACAGCTGTAATTTCAGGAAATAACTCTTGTTGAATATAAGAGTAAATTTTCTTACTGAATTCTCTTCTCAACTTTTTTCTTTCTCTTCCTTAGTCCATGAGTTTCTTGAGCTAGAAGGTCCCACACTTCTCAACATGCGGATAAAGCATCTTATCAAAGTAGACAGTATCGATAAAGCAGCTGTCCTTGCAAAGATGTGCTCAGAGTATCCGGGATATGAAGGAAAAGGGAACTTCAAACAGACCTATTTGCTTTGCATCTGTATGACAAAAAGTCAGGAGCAGCTAATGGAAGAGGTATGAAAGTAACACAGTTTTTCTGAGACTTGTTTTTCATGATTTAAAATGTGAACAAGTCCTCATCTCTTTGTACCTTTACTGTAACTTGATATTGTCATTAAAACCACAATTATTATTAGACAGTTTATTGAAAGGGGCAAATGGCTTTTTTTTTATACTGAATTGAAATTGAATCAATCAGATAGAACCATTTGTTTATTTAGAACTTTCCTGTTATCTGAAATTGAGTAATATTGTTGTGCCTCACAGTGTGACACATAGCAGTTGGATTTCATTTGATTTGATTGTTCTTTTGATTTCTTGTTTTCTCTAATAGATTGCATCAATAGACTGTAAGGATGCCCTTGAAATGATCTGTAACCTGGAGTCAGAGGGAGATGAGAAGGGAGCTCTCTGCATGTGTACTTCCTTTCTCAAAAGACAGCTTCTCCAAGGAGATGTTTACTGTGCCTGGTAAGTGTTACTGTATATTTCAGACAAACACTTGCTAAAAAGAGTTGCACAAAGAGTTGTCATGAGACAATAAAAAAATAAAATAATACCTTTTTTTTTCTCCCCAAACTGGACTCAATAATAGACTAAACATGCCTGCATTATGTGCAAGTGCAAGTTCCTTCATTGTTAATCACTGTTTGAGATGCTAACTGTGTGTATTGTTTGCCACCTGTGAATGAATGAATGAATGATTGATTGATTGATTGATTGATTGAATGTTATAAATTATTTACTCTGTTGGTTCCATGACTGCTTTGTGTCAGACTCATCCTAATTCATGTAAAAGTATACGTACTCTTTCAGTTCAAAACCTTGAACAGTTCTGTTGGTGAACCTTTCAGGGAACTGACTTTGTTCTGGAGTAAACTACTCATGCGATTAGAGTCGTCTGCTGATTCCTTTCTGAGCCGCAGCAAAGAGATGGCTCTTCTCTGCAGAAGTGTCTGTCACATTCTGTTTCTCATCAAAGTAATCCAAAATGAGGTAAGAAAAATAATCTTTATATTTGCAGCTGATACCAGATCTTTGACATTATCCCTCACGCCAACAACAACAACAACTCATAGGATGCTGCATCTGTTTGCATGGCTTTAAAATAAAATCCATTCATTCATGTTTTTTATTTTCATAGGTTGGGGAGGTGGGGCTTCCAGTGTGTGTAGAAATGTGCATTCAAGCTCTGAAAATGACCTCCAGTGACCATAAAGATAGCAAGTCTACCATCTGCAAGACTATTTCCTGCCTCTTGCCAACTGATCTAGAAGTTAAGCGTGCATGCCAGCTCACAGAGTTCCTCCTCCAGCCTACCGTTGACTCATATTATGCTGTGGAATCACTGTACAATGAACCCGACCAAAAGCCTGAGGAGGACGGGAGTCTACCAGTGCCCAATTCTTTACGCTGCGAGTTACTGCTGGCCTTGAAGACACAGTGGCCTTTTGATCCGGAGTTCTGGGACTGGAAAACACTGAAACGCAACTGCTTGGCACTGATGGGTGAGGAGGCAGCTATTGTGTCTTCTATTGACACACTCAATGACACAGATGAACAGGAGGTGGAAAGTGCACTTGGCAAACTCCCTGAATACAAAGACCTGGAGGATTTTCTGTTAACCACTACAAATGAACTCAATGAAATCACAGATGAAAGAGAAAAAAACAGAGAGGCTAAAAAACTTCGGGAGCAGGGTTTTGTGTCTGCCCGTTTCAGAAATTGGCGAGCCTACATGCAGTATTGTGTTTTGTGTGACAAGGAATTCTTAGGTCACCGAATTGTTCGTCACGCTCAGAAGCATTTCAAAGACGGAGTGTATCTTTGTCCAATATGTGCTGATGGTTTTGAAACTAGGGAGATTTTAGAACCACATGTAGCAACACATGTAAAGCAATCTTGCAAAGAGAGACTAGCTGCAATGAAAGCTGCAAGAAAGGTAACCAAACCACCTCAGTCCCCTAAAAGTCCATCAAAAATTTCAAAAGTTGCTGCCAAGACAAACACTAGTCCTGTTAAAATTGAATCTCAAATTGGACAACAGCTGGGATCTCCTGTTAAGATAGAACAAACTACATCTGACGCACAGATAAGCCAAGACTGTTTCTGTCCTGTGAAAAACTGCACTAAAGCTTTCAAGTTTTTCCGTAACCTCATGGCTCATGTCAGATCTCACAAGAACGACGAAGAGGCCATGAGGTTTTTAGAAATACAAAAGCAGAAAGTGGTTTGCCAGTACTGCAGGAGGCAGTTTGTTAATGTCAGACACCTCAATGACCACTTGCAGATGCACTGTGGCACCAGACCGTATATCTGCATACAGCTGAATTGCAAGGCCAGCTTTAATTCAAATTCAGAGCTCCTCATGCATAGAAAAATACACCCAGAGTTTAAGGCCCAGTGCATGTTCCCAAACTGTGGTGAAGTTTTCAGCGAGGCCTACCTCTTGTATGATCATGAGGCTCAGCATTACCTTACCTACACCTGCCAAACTGACAACTGTGGTAAAATCTTCTATTCACAGTCTCAGTTCTTGTCTCACCAAGAGAATCACAACAATAATGATGCAGCGAACAGTTTTAACGTCGCACATCAACAGCCCTCTGCCGATGTAAAAGTACAGCCGCCTCCACCACCACCACCACCACCTCCACCACCAGAGAGCACCCCAAGCAAAGACACATGTTCTGCTGCTGTTTGCTTTGAAGGGATTAATACAGACATTCATATGAAGGAAGCATCAGACGCCACTGCATCACCGTGCACATCACCGGGGGCTGCTAAAGACCCTGGTCCCCTGAAGGTGAAACACTCGATTGAAAACATGCTGAATGCGGGACATCCTGAAATAAAAGAACCAGAGAAATGCTACACTCCACTGACCAATCCCACTCCAGCACCAGTTGATGCAAATCTGCCGCCAGAAGCTCCAAATGCACACCAAAATGTGGCTGGCCAAGGCCCTGTTCCTACAGTGTATCCTGTCCCGAGTGATACAGATCCTGTGGCAGGCCAACAGGAAGTAACTGTAAGTGTGAATAGCAATGTACCAGGCAATGAATTTCAGAAAGTGATTCCACAAATAATTTCTCCAAGTCAAATCAAGACAGAAATTCCCTGTTCGCTTCAAGGATATCCTACCAGCACACCTGCGGGTACTGCTAGCAGTGAAGAGAACCTGCATTGCTGCCCATTTAATGACTGTACAAGGGCATACAGTACAAACAAAAGTTTGTCTAGGCATGTGAAGAAGCAGCACCCTGAGATATTTGAAGATTGGAAATTGGCAAAAAAATATAACAAAGTGGCCAAAATAACTGCAAAAAAAGCACCCAGTGGACCAGTGTCAGTAAGTCAACCTCAGAACCCAGGCACCAAGCCTCCAAACCAGCCAGGAATACTATGCAACAAACCTGGGATGCAGCAAATGGATTACCTTATGGGATGTTCAACCTCTCCTGCCCAGTGTTACCCTGGATCAATGGAGCCTGTGCCTATCACTCCAATGATAAACCCCACAGTGTACCCATCCTGGGGAAACTCAAACAATCCCAGTGGAATGATGCAGTCAGACATGTCTCAGTCTTGGTCTTCACCTCCTATGAATAACTGCTATCCAGATGCCTTTAACGTGAATGAATACCCATCTCGCAACTATCCTCAGTGGCAGGCAGACCCTTATCAAACCACATCATCTCTCCCATCTGATAGAGATCACTCAGTAGCAGCTATGCATGGTCCCACTATGTCACATGCTCCTTCAGATTCAAGTTTAATGTCTCAGTATGTGTCCAGTTCTCTAATGCTCGACAATGGAGGCCAAATGCATAATGGAGGACATCAGTATGGACTTATGCATCCTGAGGGTACAGCAGACAATGTAGATGTGAGAAAAAGCAGTGCAAGTATGACAGGACAGTTGGATAATGGAAACAGTATCTCAACTATTGACAGCCTCCCTGATGGAAGCTACCACACGCCATATGCTCAGAGTGAAAACTCTTGTCTCACTCAGTGCTCATCAGTTGATATGCCCATGAAATGTTTGACCCCAGAGGCTCAAGCTCCAATAAAATCTACAAGTGAAATAACTGAACCAGAGAGTATGGCAGCTCATGGTTATGATCAGATAGACAACTCTGTGGATGGCATGCTCAGTCCACACAACATCATTCACACTGATTTCCCTTACGATGAAGAGTGTCCCAACGCCGACTGTGAGACAAACCCCTCAGATGAAAAGGCAAGTGACACAGATGTGCAGAAAGGAAAACGCAGCAGGCTGAGCAAGCGTACCAAGTGGCCAGCAATCATTAAGGATGGCAAGGTTATCTGCAGGAGATGTTTTAGAGAGTTTACAAGCACCAAATCTCTTGGTGGTCACCTGTCTAAACGGTCACAGTGCAGACCTTTAGATGAAATCGACCTGACAGCAGATCTGCCGACATCGTTCCTTGATTTCCTCAATGACCCTCATGTCCCTGACACTAATGGAGCAATATACAACATGCCAAATGGTGACTTCTCACAGGAATCTTGTAGCTTGACCACTTTGACCTCACCTATGGTGTTGAAACAGGAGCCCCAGAATACAAATATCATGGACTATTCAAACTCCTTCTCAGTTTCCACCGAAAACCAGCAAGAGAAGGCAGTCGAGTTGGCTAATTCAGCGCTCACTGTACCTTATCAGGAGGATCACCTAATGGAAATGTCACATGCCTTTCAAAGGTTGGATTTGATTGAGGCTGCACAAGAGAAGATGCGGAGTGCTATGTCCTCGGAGCAAAATGTTAGTCATTGTGATACAACCCCTGTTGTCGAAAAAAGTAAAACACTGAGTAAAAGTGATGACAAGCCCACTGAAAAGATACCCAAACCTTTCAAATGTGACCAGGACGATTGTGAGTACTCATTCATGACAAAGGAGGCGTTATTCAAGCACTTGATTAAAATGCATGATTACACTAATGAGATGATAGAAGAACTAAAAAGAACACCATCCAAACTGTCTCCGTATCCCTGTCAGATCTGTCCAAAAACATTTACAAGAACGACCGGGTTGAGAATCCACTATGAGAAAGTCCACCGATTGTCAAAGGCAGAAATGCAGAAGCTTAGGATTAGTGCTAGAAATAGACGTGCATTTAGACTTAACAAAGGTGATGCAGTTATTAAACGTCCGAACACTGATGTCAGTAGCAGCCAGAACACAAAATTTGCACCCACAGCACCTGCTATAAAACAGGAGCCTTTTGACGTTGCAATTGCACCTCAACCAGAGGCTGAGAACAATCCAGACGTTCCTCAGATCGCTTCAGAAGACACAGCGAAGCAAATCTTGACATCTGAGGTATCAACTGTTACACAACTACCATCACCTCAAAACTATTTGACTGACAGACCGTTTGAGGAGGCGGCACAGCCTGCTCCCGAAAAAGCTCCAGAGGAACCTAAAGTAGCTGTTAATAACAGCAGTCCAGAAATGACACTGAAATCCAGTTTGAAAGAGAAACTCAGCCCTGTTGGCAAAGCAAAAATGCAGCAAGGAAAATCAGCCGTGACCCCGAGCAAAGTAAAACAGCTAAAGTCTCCAGCTTCATCTCCTTCATCTTCTCCAGAAAAACCCAGCAGCTCCAAAAGCACACCAACAAAGGAGGAGAAAAAGGAGAAACTTCAGAAGAGGTTAAGCCTCAAAATGTTTGACGCAGACAATGCCTACAGTCCATACAGACCTTATCGCTGTGTTCATGAGGGATGCACTGCAGCATTCACCATCCAGCACAATTTGATACTCCATTACAAGGCCATGCATCAGGCCTCCCTGCCCCCTAACAAAACTGAAACTGAAACTGAAAAGGCTAGTGTTAATACTGGACAGGAGACCAATCAGACCATAGGAAAAGATAATGAAGTCAGGTGTCAAGTGAAAAATTGTTCAAGAGTGTTCATGGGAATCACAAGACTGGTGCAGCATTACCTCTTACTTCACAAGTTCACCCGAGACAAAGCCACCTCCATGATGGCCAGTATGAGCATAGGGACTTTTAACTGTGACCGGCCAGAGTGCGCACTCCCCTTCAGCTCTGTGGAAAAGTACATTGAGCATATTAAGAATTACCACAAGGAAATTGCCATCTCTGAGAGCGGCTCAGTTGATCCAACTTTCCGGTGCGAGTACGACGGATGTGATCGTGTGTACACTACAAAGTCAAACCTGCTCCGTCACCTCATCAAAAAGCATGACTATGTTTATGACCCCAAAGTAAGTGATGGAAGAAGGACTAAATCAGTAGGGCTCTTCCCAGGGGTTAACAATGGTAAAGAGAATGTAGAAAGCAAATTCAGAGTGAAAAAGAAAAACACTAAAAAGAAAGATGGAAAGTCCATTGAACACTGGACTAGTTTTGGAAAGCCTACACTAAAATCTCACGAAGAAGCATCAGCCATGTGCACCAAGAAGTCCTCACTGCAGTACCCATGCATGATCATAGGTTGTGATGCAGTGGAGTCTGCTGAAAGAAGTATATTTAAGCATTACACCACACATGGCCTCACAGAAAGATACATTGAAGATCAGAGGAGTCAGTTCATTTTCTGCAAAAAATACTCACGCGCCAGATGCAAAGATGCAAACAAAACAGAGGGCGCATCAGCTTCATCTTCTGAGGAGACGGAGCCAGAAGAAGGAGAAAAGCCCAGTGACCAGAAAGCAGATGAGCCGGTGGATAAAATGGTCCAAGAGGACAGCAAGCTGTCCAACGACGATAGTGCAGAATCTCAAGCTTCCACTGGGACAGAAGGAGGAATTAAAAGAGGCCGTCCCAGAAAACCTGCACATCCTACACCAGCTTGTCCAGAGAGGATGCAGACCCTTAGGAACCGCTCGACTGTTAACAGTTCAAGAGAGAACTCAAATCCTGGTACCCCTGCAGCCCAAGAACAACGTGATGACGGGGTTATGTCAGCTTCTTTCAAGCCGTTAGGACTCGAGGACTCTTTTCTTAAGTTCTTGGAAACCTCAGAGTCAACCAACTCTTCTAAACGCAAATTAAATGATAAATCTAGTGCTGAACTGCCTTCCAAAAGACAACACACTAACAAACAGAAATCTGCCACCAAAAGTAAAACAACTGATGAATTGAAAGGTTGTGAGAGTCTTGTAGACTTCAGAAACCCCCTAAATCTCCAATCAGTGAGTAATGTTAAGATTGTCATGGATAAAACATTATCAGACGGTGCTGATCTTTTGCTAAAGCAGCTACAAGACATGCGGCCCATAGTCATAATAAAAAAGTGGCTTTATAGCGGATCATAGCCTGATATTTTGTTTTCAGCTCAGTCTTACTCAGGATTTGAGAAGTTATGCTGCAGAATGGTTTGTTAATGCATCAAATTTCCAACTGTTAACAGTCATGGTCACACTTAATGAAAAAATGGCCTATTTTGTACCTAATGAAATAATGTCTCGGATGATTTTAAGTATGTATGTTAGTTATAATAACCAGGTAATCTATAGGGCATAGATTTTAGAAACATGTTTGTATTTATGCTTAGTACTGAAGATGTTTTTTTTTCTTTTGCTAAATGGAGACTTTTAAAGAAAACTATGTTTTTATATATCCCTATGGGATTTCAAGTTCTGTTTGTATTTATTTCATCCTTTTACAACACTAGTAGACCTATCTGTAATATTTACATGTCTTCCACAAAGTGTTCAATAAAATGTTACTGGTTCTTTTTATAACATACTGATTGCACACTTTCTGTTGTTCTTAATACCCAACTTGTAGTTTACAGTAGCTTTGTTTCATGCTTTACGCACAATCCCGCTGTGATATGATGGACATGGTTCAATTTAGGTAAATTATATGATGCTTGAAAACTTGGCATATCGTGGGACAAGTTTATTTAACTCTTGTTATGGGTAACTGTGAAAGCTATTCATATTTGAATATCCATAAATGAATAGCTTTCCAAAGCAGTCTGAATTAAATGTATGACCTGTTTTAACTTTTTTTTTTCCATAAAGGAATGTCAATAGTATATAAAGCTAAAAAAAAAAGAAAAAAAAAAGTAGACCAAATGTGGATTTAGAAACAATATAAAAAATGTATGTAAATGGGGGGGAAAAAGGATGGACAACCAATAATATGTGGTGTGCAATATACATACGACATACTGATATGGAAAATACCAAAATATAAATAAATCAGTGCATTAAAACATATTTGGTTATTATGGAAGCTTGTTTCTGCCAGTGAATTTTTATTGTATTATTTATTATTTTATTAATTAGCCATCCGTAAGTCAGAATTTCAGGTTAGTATTGAAATTTTGAGAAACCAAACCCCAAATTTTGAGATAATTACCCCAAAAAAATATAAGACAGAATTTCAACTTTTGTCTGACTGGCATTTTTTTTTTCATTGGTAGAAACCAGCTTCCATAGTTGTGGGAACGCATTTATTTAAATTAATATATTGAGCTTATTTCTACTTTTTATCATACTGTTTATTTAGGCTATTCGTGTATTCGTTTCTGGCTTGTTTTTGACATTTTTGGTCCACCACACTGAGTGTACAGTGAGAATTAACTTAAATATAGATATAATACATATAAATTTAATACACATAAAACTAAAGAAGTACGTAATTTGAGAGAAGAATAGCTTTGAGGGAGCACTATGATGTTATTACCTGACTATTTTAAGCATTGCCAGCTGCAACGCAAAATGGACCTGCAGGGCAGTAACGGGACACCGGGGATGCTTTGGGGGCATGTTCAAGATCAGCAATGTTAAAAAGCGTTCGCAGCAGACAGTTTATCGTCCTCACACTAATCCAAAATTTTGCTCCTCTTTATTCCATGAATCATAGTTTCGTCATGGAAGTCGGTGGCTTTTTGGTCGGATGACTTAAAAACATGACAAAAGTATAAGCACACTCACGCTTGAAGCAGTTTATTAGCTGAACACAGTCCTTTCCGTATACGTCACTTTGGCGGGAAGTAGAGACTACGCAAGGCTACGCGTAGCCGTCATTTTAAAAGGCATGTAGAATCTCCGGCTTCAAAGTGTACTCTGTTGCTCATGTGAAAGATGGCTACTTCATCTGTGTCAAAGGTAAAAAGCCTTATTTATGTTATGCCTCATGCATGTTTACTTAAAGCTCATTAAAGTATGGGCAGCCGTCATACAGCGTTAACTGACACTGTTTCTCAATGTTTTTAGGGCTGCTTTGTTTTCAAGCCCAGCGCAAAGAAAAAGAAGAAGACTCCCAGTCTGGGTGAGATACACGAGTGTTAGAAGAGTTGCCTTCACGAGCTGTCGGGTGATTCAATGCTCTTAAGTTACTGATGCCATCTTTCCGCAGAGAGTTACTTTGTTCACTGCTGCGAGGACGCTGAGAGCAGTGGAACGCGATTCAGGCTCTGTCAGGATCTGTGGGACAAAATCAAAACAGACACAGAGGTGAGAGCAGATGTTGGGCAGAAAGGCCAGAGAGTAGACGTTTCTGTCTCAAGAGAAAAATATGTGCTCACAGTAAAGTTGATTTAACTGAGAGAACAGTTTAATGCCTCTAATTTTTAAGGTGTAGATGAATATTTATGCATGATTCTTTATATTATATATTATTGTAATGTTTTTTTTTATCCATGCACCGCTTTACAGTGCAAATATATAGTGACAAAAGCAGGAGCTTTTTGTCAAAGGAGTACCCTATTAATATATTTACCAAGCAGAGTCATTTAGAACAGGTCCCGCAAAAATAATAGTTTGATTTTTGATTCTCTCTAAAAAGAAAATAAGACTGAGCGGACCCTTCTTTGGAGCGACGTATACATATGTACTATTTTGCTTCTTAGGTTTTACAAGATGAACTCAACAGGAAAATCTTGGACAGTTTGCTGGACTTCACGAGGAAGTGCTCCTCCACTCATCAACACAGCGACTGGGCATCACAGATGAGGGCCAGTGAGATTCCCACAGCAGCTCTTATGCTTGGTATGCTGGTTATAAGTCAGTAATATCTGATTTGAGTTAAAGATAAACAAATACAAATCATATGTGGCTTTTTTCAGTCTGTCAGCCCCAGAAGATTTGTAGTATTATAGAAAAAATGCATTTACTTTACATACATTGCCATTTATGCCTCATCTGACCTTCCTTTAATAACCACTGTAGGTGTGAATGTCCCAGATCATGACATGACCTTTCAGAGTCTGTCTGATCTCCTCCAGCAGTCTGTCACCCCTCATGTGGCCTCTGTGCAGGCCAAAGAGTGTGGAGGTAAGAGGTTATGACATCGATCAGAAATAATTTTGTGCTCCCCTCGTAGGCTTTGCTTTAAATGACATAAGTTTGCTTTATGATTTCAGCACTGAAGCATTTGATCAAGAAGGTCCTGGAGCGGTTGATGAATACAGTTGTGGTTGTGGATGATGAGGATGAGGAGGAGAACGTGCAGACGCTCCACAGGAGCGTGCACTGCTCTCTCAGGATACTCTGTGATTGGTACATTGCAAGAACAAAGGTGGGAGCACAAACCACTGTTGGCGTGCATTTACATCTGTAAATCTATTCCATAAAGAGAACTGAATTGTAAATAAAAGGAAATTGTCATTTATATATATATATATATATATATATATATATATTTATTTATTTTATTTTATTTTATTCCAGAAATGTGCCACTGGTACTCCTGGGAAAAAGCGCAGCTGTCCAGACAGAGACGAGCAACAGCAGCCTCCAGTTGTTATCATTTTCAAAGATTTGGAGGCTTTTAACTCGAGAGTTCTTCAAGACTTCATCCTCATCTGCAGGTTAATTAGACTCTTAAGTTGAAATTTTAATTAATGTATTTTTTAGGGCTGCACAGAATTCACAAATAATTGACGAAGTAATTTGGATTTGCAAGCTTGACGCTTCTCTGCTAACCAAACTCTTTTCCACAGTCAGTACATTGACCGCCTTCCTCTGACGTTCATCTTTGGGATTGCTACGTCACCCAGTACCATCCAGCACATGCTTCCCTACTCTGTGTCCTCGCTGCTGTGCATCGAGCTCTTCCAGTCACTGTCTTGCACACAACACTTGGCTACAGTCATTGACAAGGTAGTTTCACTGTGACAAAAGGAAAAACCCACACACAAAAAAAACACTGATTCACTGGTGTCACATGCACATTCTGTTGGGAAGCTTTTGGTGTGTGTGAGCCTCCAGACAGGAAAGCCTTCCTGTTATCTGTGATTACATTGGCACATTTAGCTTTGTGATCCTGAAGACTGTTGCATACTTTGTTTAAACCCCACTATATTTTAGACTCATGCAGATAATACGTCCCAGGCACAGAATATTTAATGATTTTTAATCATGAATATGATGTAAAATCTCAGTGAAATCCATTTCCCAAGTGTGTAAGTTAACATTTAAATCTCTTAACATCCACCAGGTCACTGACAACCTTTTTTTTTTTTTTTAATTTGGGTGCCTCCAAAAAGGAGAACATTCTTCAGAAGAAATGAAATAAAGCCAATTAAGTTTTCTTTCCTTTATTATTTAATCCCTGCTTTCTGCAGTTGATCCTGACTCCACACTTCCCTTTTAAACTCAGCGGTAAAGTGATGCAGGTCCTCATCAGCATCTTCCTCTACCACGATTTCTCAGTGAGAAACTTCATAAAGGGGCTGCAGGTATGGAGCTACAATAATCTCCTTATGTCTGTCATTTTCGTGTTTCCTTGCCTGAAGTGTAGTTCAAATGTGCAAACATTTGAGACCAAATTTCTGCTTGATCTTTGTGCAGCTGGCCCTGCTGGAGCATTTTCACTCTCAGCCTCTCAGCGCGCTGTGCTGCAAGAAAAAGGAGGCTCTGCTCAACGTGATGCAGCTCAGTCAACCCAACTTGGAGAGATTAAGACAGCTGCCATCATTCAAAAGGTAGTCAGACATGTTTCTTTCTACACATTTGTGAGGGGAAAAAGGTGTAAATGCACCACTTACGTAGCTGCAAAAAGTGATGGTAGGTAGCTTAAGTATTGTTGTAATGTAATGCTGTTTATTAGCATGTTTTTAGCTGTCTTTACTTTTTTCAAATGTGAAACAAAGCGTCTAAGTTATTCTAATGTGTGTTTCCCTAGGTATGCAGAGAAGCTGGACGCACAGGAACAGGTCAATCTGATGACCGATGACACTCATTTAAAGGTACATACTCATCATGTCAGGTGCCGATCACTAATCCTGTAACATCTGAAGTTTTTTAACAAGACCTGCTTTGTCTGTTTTTAGGAAGTGTGTCAAAAACTGATAAAGGACCTTCGCAAATACCACAAGAATTATTATCCCGTCCTGAGGTGTCTCCACACTCTGACCTCATCATTACCTCGATATCCTCTTGGAAAACAGGCAAGGGGGTCACTGTTTTAATACCTAAGCAACCCACTGTTTTAGAGCTAATGTAGGTCAAAGCTCTTTTTTTTGATATTCTTAAAGTACAGGTGTTACAACTGCCTTGAGATAACAGTGGATTATTGTGCGTTACAGATCAGGGAGCTCCATTTAATATGCCTGGAGAAGAATGTATGGGAGAATGAAGACTACCAATCAGCCATGAAGCTTGTAAAGTAAGCCTGATTAGTTTGTGTCTCTAAAAAGTGGGTGACAGCCCTTTAAGTAATTTTGATCCATGCCTACTGTTTTAAGCTGGCCTTATTTGTACTAATCTACTGTAAATATCCAAATAACTATTGAGCAGATTATATTTGAATAATTCACCACCAGATGGTAGCATATTCATGGATATTGATGATTATTTGTGGTTTTGTGTTCTTCCCTTTTAGGATGCTGGCAAAAGATGAGTTGGTTTCTTTGCTGCAGAGATGTGTGGAGATACTGCAGCCCAGCAAGTCGAAGAAGATGAAGAATGCTCTTGTCCAGTTGGAGGAACTACTTGCCAAATTCAAGCAGCTGGACGGTAAGTTTAAGATTTTATTTTCAGTATTGTGGATTCCAGATGGCAGAGCTGTGGAGGTATGGAGATGTTTGGGAGAGAAGGCAGTGGAGTTTTAATCAGATTGTTTAACAGAGTTTCGGAGAATGAGCGGGCACCTTTTCAGGAACAAGGGTGATGTTTGCAGAGGACCTTGATCTGTAGTTAAAGTGGGGGAGGAGGTGGAAGAGAGTCTGGAGAGGTGGAGGTATGTTCTGGAAGAAGAGGAAAGTCAGTAGAAGCAAGACAGAATATATTTGTGTGAATGAGAGGGAGACAGGTGTAACAGTGAAGCCTGCAAGGAGCAGGCACTGAAGGTGGATGAGTTTAAATACCTGGGATCAACCATCCAAAGCAGCAGACAGTGCAGGAAGGGTGGAGTGGGTGGAGACGAGTGTCGGGGGTGATTTGTGACAGAAGGATAGCAGCAAGAGTGAAAAGGAAGGTTTACAAGATGTTGACAAGAGGGATAGAGGATACGCTGGATGAAGGATGTTGAAGATGGAGCTGCCAGGCAGGAGGGAAGGAACACCAAGTAGTGAAGGAGGTTATGCAGAGGTTGGTGTGACAGAGGAAGATGCTAGGATGAGATGGAGGCAGATTATCGACTGATGTATGACCCCTAAAGGGAGCAGCTCATTGTATTTGTGCCCCAGGTATGTCTCCTGACTCCCCTTCTTTCCAAATGCTCAAGTCTTTTGTATTTTAGCTGCCGCTGAACTGGCTCCAGCTGTGGAAGCTTCTATCGCCTCTCCAATAAAAAATCTTCAAAAGAAAACCGATCTGTTCCAGCTGCAGAAGGTAGCTCACCAGTTAAATTGCAGTGTTTGTTTTTTGTTTCCTGTGAAGAGGTTCTCTGCCTCTTTAAAACTGCTGTTTTGATGTTACTTAAACTCTCACCATAATTTTCATAGACACTGCTGGAGATGAACGAGTCCCGGAGAGCCAAGAGGCTGAGTCCATTTGAGAACCTGAGGAATGAAGCTCTTGAGTTTATCGATGGTTTAGTAAAGTAAGACTAACGAGACTATGGCTCCCCTAAATACAACTCAAAACTTTAATTTAATAAAAATTGAATTTTGTTATTCTACCCAGGAGCCATCTGCCCCCACCAGAGTCCCAGACCCTTTATGAGGTGTGCTACTACAGTTCATCTGCCACAGTGAGGCGCCACCTCAATGCAACGCCTCGTACCTCCATTCAGGCTGCGCTCAGCAGTCCTTACTACTACCTTCAGGTACGTCTGCTTCATCTTGTTAAGTGTGTAACTCCGTTCACTTTCAGTTCTTACTGCTGTTAAGAAATTTCTTATTTTGGTCTGCAGCTGGAAATGTGTAGTGATGTTCTACTAATCATGCATGCTACAAACCTATAATAGCTTTGCCCCTCTCATGAATTTGACTTTTTTTTTTTATTTTTTAGAACGACCGCCTGAAGACGGAGGATGGGACAGTCTCCAATGCTGCTCCTGACATCTGTATTGCATACAAGCTCCACCTGGAGTGCGGAAGGCTGATCAACCTCTATGACTGGCTGGAAGTGAGTTCATAAACTACATTATCTGTAATTTCCTGAGGTTAAAAGACTTTAACAGTTTTCAACTTTGCTTCACAAACTTTGTTTAGCTGGAGACGTTTGTTTATCTCTGTGTAAGAGACGCCGTATTAATCTGGAGGACCCGTGTGTCACATGATTAATGGATTAATTATTGGCCCAGGATGCTGACATGAATGAAAATGTGTTTGTTTTCAGGCTTACGCCACCGTGGTTTCAGCTGGTGAGGGCAACGATCCGGATTCTGAAAATTTTGGGAAAGTGGATGAAGTCAAACAGTATCCTTCCAGAACTTAATTAATAAAACAAAAAGTCTCACATCATTTCCCTGCTTTATTAAAAGTTTTATTTCTGCAGATAATCTATTAGAAAATTGAAGCACAGTTTAAGCCACAAAGGAAAATTAACATTTAATTTTTCAGTTTTGGTATTTAACTCTTTTCTTGTGTAAACTTGGTCTGAGTTTTGGGTGGCAGGCCAGGCTCTTCTGCTGTACGCATTGCTGTCTCTGTTTTGCTCAGTGAGTGAAAATGAGCAACACTTTGCCAACAGCACTCCTGAGCCAAACTACTCTAGAGCAGCTAGGTACTCCTCATTTATGTCTTTCTTTGGAGTATCATGATTGGATTGGACAGTTGAGGTCATTCTGAGTTTGTAAGCAAACCAAATACTTCAGCAGTTTAAAAGCAAAAGAACACCGAGATGACCGCTGAAATACACCATTTACTTGTAACATAAGCCGAGACATTTTGTTCCTTAGCTTGTCCTTTAGCGCTCGTTTCATCCGCGCCGTATCGGAGCTCGAATTTCTGGGCTTCATCAAGTCTACCAAGCAGAAGACCGACCACGTGGCTCGACTCACCTGGGGAGGCTGCTAACCAGAACTGTAAAAAATAAGGAAAACATTCCCCCTTTTTTTTCTACATCTGTGGAACTATCAGATTTGTATTTTTTTTGTTTCTTTCTAATTAAAGACATGCACATTAAACCTGTTTTTTTTTTTTTAATAGCACACCAGTGTCAGCTGCTCGAATCTCTGTAATGTGGTACACCTGGACCAATATATGTTAAACTGAAAGCACAACTCAAACGGAGGATGATTAATTAACAAACTCTAATATAGTTTTTTCAGGTGACGTCATGCACACATTGCTTGTAATTTTCCAACATATCGGATGTACTTCTGAGAAAATAACTTCATATTTTGAGTTATGTTGAAATATTGGGGCAGCCACTGACCAGTCTCTAGGCCTGTGTGTCTTATTCACTCGATCCTAAATTGTCTCCATGATCATAACGTCCAAAATGGCTGACAAGTTAATGTCACGTGGTTAGTGCATGGTCATCTGCAAAACCTCAGTCAGGATTTTTGATAAAGCCAAGATAACAGGATTGGGATCGTTCAGGTAATGGACAGTAATCATAGCATGTATATAAAAGATGGACATAGCCACTGTGATGTCACTGGTCCCGCTTTAGATCCTGAAATTGAACATTTTGGCTGTTGCAATCTTTATTTTTTTAAACCTGGAAGTGATGAATGAGGGGTGGCTCTGACCCATGAGCCTACATGGTTGCAACTTGTCAGGTGGAGAAGGTAGGTCAGCCTTAAAGACCGTGCTCCTTTAGTTTCATCTTTAACTCTGATGGGTACCATAATTTACAAAATGAAAATCATGGTGTACCAAATAAGTCTTGAAAGCAGCAGTCAAGAGCATTAACTCTTGAGGGGTTTTTACTGATAGATCAAGTGAGCTGAAGGGTCCTTTTCCTTTTGAGTTGTATGCAATCCAACTTATTTCTGCAACCAAAGGAGTCACCCCCTACTGGACATTAGAAAGAATGCAGGTTTAAGGCACTTCCACATTGACGTTCACCTTTCACATAGTTTGAGAGTAATTCAAGTGCCAAATTCACAGAAGTTCCAAAGCTGGTTATCACAACACTTTCTGTATAAAGGTCACATACAATTACTGACACAATTTGATGCATCCAACCAGTTTTCAACTCTTAAAAGATGTTTATTGTTTTAAGTAATAAGTACATTGGTTTCAAAGTGATACCAGCAGAACAAAACTCAATAAATAAAACAAGGGGTGGGGGAGCAAATTAGCCCACTTTATGCTCAGTTTAAAAAGCAGTGAATAGAGGACAAACGGCAAACATACGCTTTCTGCTCAAACTTGCGTTTCTTCCACATCCTTTGAGATTGACCTTGTTTAAAACTCTACGCCGCTTTATTGTATTTACATGTAACAAACAGAAACAAGTGCCAAAGCCTGGAATGCTGGGAATCATTACAAAAGTGAGATAACTGTAGATACACATACAGCTGGAGGAACGTAGGCCACTGGTAGAAATAGGGTCCATTTACATGAGGAAGCACCTAGTTGCTTACAACAGAGTGGTAACAACTGACAACAGCTTCATATAAACCTTTGCCCAAAGACATATATGGCACAGTAAGAAAAGTTTCCTTTAAACTAGCTAAACTTAATCTCTTACAATGATGTTCCCCCCCTCCCCCTCCCCCTTCCTCGAGATCTCGTGATAGCTTGCAGCGAGGGAAGGTTGTCTTGCAGAGTTTCTGTGCCACACTCAGGAAACATCTGGAGAGAATGGAGGTGGAATATAAATACAGACACCAGAAGTGTTAGTTTAAACTTAAAATTGTAGCGCTCAAAGTGAGAGCCAAGATTTTGTCCTTTACAGAAAGTGTGGAAATAATTTAGGATGAAAAAAGCAAAAGACGGAAACTCACAGCTTGCAGGTTGCTCCCCGAATCGTCGCATTAACTGATCGTGTGTGAACTTCACAAAGGTGTCGTATTGTTCTGAAATTGAGAAAAAAAAAAAAAAAAAAATCAATCAAGACCATTTAAATTACAGGCTGTCATTTGTTACTTGGGGAAAATATCTGACTAACATGTGCTGGTTCTAGGTTTTTAACGCGTCAGCATTATTCGAAGTATACCAACCGGCCAATTTTGAAGTCATGGTCTCCTCGTATTCCTCCCGCACCTTCTCTTCCCTTTCTTTCAGCAGGCGTTCGCAGATCATTCCAACTTGTCTGAGGGTGAATAATGGTTGTTCTTTTCTAGATGGAGAGACACCTCCAGAGGATGTTCCTGTATAAATAACATTTTTAAAAACCTGTAGGAGGGGGGATGGTTATGATTACTTTACTTTAACTGTGCTTCTTTACCCACCTGGCATGCTGGAAGCATTCATAGTGGACGACTGGGATGGGGATTCTGGCGAATAGCAGCACTCTGACTGTTGGTAGCCTCCATCTAGATGCTTTCTCTTTTGAATGCGTTTGTACTCCTGTTTGATGCTGTTGAGTATTTGTTCTAGTTGGGTACACGGACAAGGAGAGGTTCATCAGTAACACCTGAACAGCTGTCACGTTTCCAGGTTTGACACAATGTGACTCAACATGTTATTAATGCCCCTCGGGATAGTAAACAAGCAGGCCAACTTAGCCAGCATTACCTGCGCTAAGTCTTGATGAAGACTCCCCAAACGGCGAAGGCTCCATGCTGAGATACTTCCTAGGGGATGAGGACGACGGGGACACGGGGACGCATCTTCGTCTTTTGGGGGATGTAGGACTCATGAGCGGATCGAAATCCATGGTCCTCTTCAAAGTGGCTCCACACGCCATGACTTCAGTTTGTTACAGGGAGAGATTGCACGGAAAACATCGAAACAAGACAATAATAAGAGGATGACATTAAGCACTTTGGACAGCTGCTAATTGTGCCTAATCGTTTACACACCTGTCTAATTGTTATGTTCAAATCTGCTTTCTTTACCAAGAGCTAAAACTACAAGCATACTGCGCAGCTCCGGCTTTAAATACCTGCTAGCAAGCTAGCGTTAGCTGCGTTTGCTAGCCAACAATCAAAAAGAAAACAAAGCTAACATTAGCTGTGGCTGCCACTGGCATGCGAATATGTCCTGGTTTCCATTTGAATAAAGATGATGTTGTGTTACCTTCTGAAGGGGGAAGCTGGCCCGTTGCACCGCGCTCACCAGTTCGTCTTGTTGTTAAAGTTGTATCCCAAAAGTTGAAGTGCCGATCAGCCAGCAGCGGGCCAACTGTCTGGTGTTAGACAGGGGGGCTAGCTAACGTAACTTAGCTGCCTGTTTTTGATGCGAGGTTGTGGTTGTCGGCTTCTCCGGCTCCTGACGTCACGTGGGGGGAAAAAAAAACAACCAGAAACGCAATGCATTCTGGGTTATGTAGTGAAACCATAGTTTAACTCAATGACATACTATACGTTTTATACATTGCTTACACCAATGACTGTATTATAATAATACAATAATAATGACAATTTCTTTTAAACAGTCACTGGTACAAACAATGAATCTATAAAAGGTCTTTTAATCATGATAAACCAGTAACGGACAGTTCAGTTTGGTGAGGTAGCCATATGCATAGATATATATACGGCCATATGTAGCCATAACGTTATGGCTACATTTTAGTATTTAATGAAGTGCAAGTTAAGCGCCTTTAATATGTAATCAATAGGGGTGAATAATGATATTAATTATATTACAGTTTCTTTAAGAATTTATTTATTTCTTGAACTTAGTTTTTATTTATTTTTAACCACAATAGTAACACTTTTCCATAATTACATTCTTCTCTTACAGCTGTTTACATTCCACATTAAAACTGACGAAGGAAGATGATAGCAATATTGTTTAAGAATTTATTTTTACACGTTAGTATATTTATTTCCACATGTAAAACAGATGCATGTCTGTATTTGAAATAAGTATAACTTTTAAAAAAAACATAGCACTCAAGGTATGTTTGGAAATGTTTGGATGTATGTTTGGATCTGCTGGTTGTTGTGTTTATTGGGTTCCAAGCACTTGCAGAGTTGCAGAGTGCCATCCGGTGGATATTAATGCACAGTCAACATTCATAACATGGTTGGTGGTGTTCCTCTACTTTAAAATTTTTCATTTATCAGCCGTTATTAAGGATATTCCAGCAAACAACTAATGGCTCGCCAGTAAATCATTATTATTGTGCTTTTACTAGTTAAAATTCCACACAATTGAATCAATTATTTAATTTTAGCACTTTGGAGTTCTATTCTTAATCTCTGTAATGTGGGAACAAATGTTGATGCAATGCCACTAGTGAGAATTTAATTGTTGATCTCAGCAATTGTCATTCTGATGAATTGAGTTGTTGTTAATTAGAAATGGAATTTAGCAACATCGCATTATGATTATGGCCATTTTGGAATTAGAAGGTCATGAAGATAATTGTCTCCACATGAGGGCAGTGTTACACAAAAATACACAACAGTTGAGCCTTGTATTAACTCCCAAAAAAGGTGTGAAAGGAGTCACAAGACTAAAGGGAAAAGAAAGGGAAGACAACACTTTCATGACTCTGAAATATGGTTTTATTAATGGCTTTTCAAATTTTTCTCAGAAGACTAAATATTATGATATCTCAAGGCCAAACCATTCTCTGAAGTCGAACTGCTCAGAACTCACCTCCACATGGAGAACAAAGCCTGTGGCAGGCTGATATCTCAGATACTGACGCACATTTTTAACGTTGAAAAGGAAAAAATAAACATCTGGCGTACAGTAAGTTGAGGTTCCGATAAGCTGGTTTCACCATTTTATTGAAAAAGATACCAGGCATGTTGACAAAGTTATGATAAAAATAGACAAATTTCACATTTTCAAACACGTCCTTTCATTTACGCACTGCAACGGGACACAGTGGCACAATGTATGCTTCACAGGAATATGACAACGTAGCTTTGTACAAAAGATGCTCTTTTTTTTTTTGTAAGCAGATGTGGAAAAAAAGCAGCTAAGCAACATTCCCAAAACACTACAGGCTATAGTTTTTATTTGATCAGAAGGCCATTCATATTTCAACATCTTGCTTTGATAAATAAATAAATAAATAAATAAGCAAACTACGGCCAAACTTCACAATATCATGGTCTTACAAAATCATCAAATAGTCACTTACAAATTACTAATGAAGTACTTTTACTTACAAGCAATTTTCTTTCATTCCAAGCTATTTTGTATGAAGGTAGATACATTTTTACCTTGCGTGACTGCCACAATATTGCTGTATGATATATTGTGAAAATCTGAAAATACATTTTGTCCTCAAAGCTAAAATCCGTAAAAAAATATCTGCAAATTCAGACTACAGCAAAGATGACAAAGCGTAACATTGGCTTTGTAACAAGTTGAGAGAAATGCCCTTCACAAAACAGTTTTTTTTTTTTTTAAATACAGCTGAATTATTCTTGATAAAATTGTCATTGTCAGCCAGACAACTCATTTCTCGCAGGAATATGAGAATATAATGAAATACGTACAGCCCTCTTTAGACTGATCACACTCCAGTGTATCGGGGGTCCAATTTTATAACATTACAGATTCAAATAAACAATAAAAACTTTATATTCTGTAAGTCATTTTGGCACATTTCACAGTCACAGAGGAGTGCATTAGGAGGATGGGGGCTATTCTACGCTATCCTGACTTCACAGTTGTCCTAGACCAGATTAACCCATCTTTTATTAGACCGGCTCTGCAGCAGAAGTGTCAGTCCCTCCAGAAACGGTAACCTGGGCAACTTTTACTTGAGTCTTTGCACGGTTTCCGCCATCTGTCCCCGCCCTGCCAGCTGTGGTTCTCACACTCTTGATGTTCCAGTCACTCTCACCGCTGCTGTCCAGAGTCTGCGTTGCTCCCCGGCACATGTGGCAGATGTTGAGGAAGGCCCTGCGCAGGTCCTTGCTCCTCATGGCGTAGATCACAGGGTTCACGGTGGAGTTGAGCAGGCAGAGCATGCTGCAGAAGGCAAAAATGGTCTTGATGAAGTCGTTCACCTTCCCAAAGAGGTCGTAAACCATGATGGCTATGAGAGGGCCCCAGCAGATGATGAGGGCCACCAGGATCAAGACCAGGGTTTTAGCCAGACGGAGGTCCATCCGCGCTTGGTCAGGCCTCACCGTCTGCACTTTAGCTCCCTCTGCAGTGTAGACAATCACACTTCTCTGAGAGGTGCGGCTTAGCATGCGGACAGCGTGGTGATGAGACTTCCAGAGGATAAACATGTAGGCGTAGATGATGAATAAGAGCAAAATGCTTGTCATCCCAATCCAGAACATCAGGTACTTCTGGTCAATTAGAGGGAAAATGTCAGAGCAGACTGTCCCCAGACGCTTGCAGTTCCAGCCCAGCAGTGGCAGCAGTGAGATGACGATGGAGATGGTCCACATCATACTGAAGGCAATGACAGCTTTAGTCTTTGTGATGATTCTCTTGTACGCCATAGGCCTATGGATGGAGATGTAGCGGTCAATTGCAGTGAGGAACAAACTGCCAACAGAGGCAGTGAAGGAGGCAATAACCCCAGCTAGTTTGAAGAGGAAAATGTTGGGGCTGTCCTTTCGGTGGAGGACATGGAAGTCCAGGAAGCTGTAAACAAAAATGATGCTTCCTATTAGATCAGCCACAGCCAGGCTGCCTATGAAGTGGTAGGAAGGCCGAGATCGAAGCGTCTGGGAGTGCAGAATCACACACAGCACCACGAGGTTCTCCAGCACTGTAAATGTACCCAGGGTGAGTGCCAAGATGGCAACTGCGAGCTGCTGACCAGGAGTGAGGATCATAAAACACTCCAAATTGTCTGCTAAGTTCTCAGCGCATTGTGCTGCTCCTCCACTCTCCACAGATGTAGCATTACCCAGCATTAAGTCTGAGACATTGGTGGGAAAAATAGGAGAGAGGGCGCTGAAAATGACCTCCTTATTACCAGACACAACCCCGGTAAGGGAGCTGCTGATTGGAGCAGAGTGAGTTTTCTCATAGTGGAATCCATTCTTGATCAGCCTCGAGTCAGCTGAGGGGTCGTCGTAGGTGGCATCATTGGAGCCGAAGTACTGGACACCTGTTGTTAAGGTGCTCACTGTGGTGCCTGCTATCCTGTGCAAAGCCAGCTTCATGGCTTTTGAGTCTGTAGAGATGCTCAGTGGAGAGGTATGTGGTGTGTTAGAAGTGTAGTAGAGGACATCTATGAAGAAAAATGCAATAAATAATTACAGCATTAGAAAGTATCTCTTGTTACATCTACTCTTTAAAATATCCAATACACGAGATAACATCAGGGCTTATTAAAGATTAATATAGTGGAAGATTAATTTGTTGCTGGGAGTTATTCTGTGTATCAACCAGCTGACTCCACAACAGATGCATCCCAGACAATAGTGGGAAACTGAACAGTTGATGACAAACCTATGCAGCCTCGGGGG
This sequence comes from Cichlasoma orientale, assembly GCA_034780415.1. Lineage (NCBI taxonomy): Eukaryota > Metazoa > Chordata > Actinopteri > Cichliformes > Cichlidae > Cichlasoma > Cichlasoma orientale. The sequence continues at coordinate 296,723 of JAVDPK010001228.1, forward strand.
AAATCATTGCGTTAAGAATGTAGGACATCCAGGGATTTCTTATTAATTAAAGAAGGTCATTAAGCATCACGGTATTTTGCAGTAATCACTGGACTAATTAGACATCAAGGGAGGGACAAGATAAAGAGCGAATGTATCTGTCCAATGGATCATTTACATTTTGATGTCAGCAATGATGGCATCAATTATTAACAGTTATGTGCATTAAGTTTTGTTTTTTTGTTGTTGTTGTTTTGTTTAGTTTTTTGTAGAGAGAAAGCGCGATAGTAGGAAGCTACCAACAATACTCGAAAGAACAAGTCAAATACGAAAAATAAATACAACAGAAACAAGAGTAATCCGAAAAATACATACCTTGATTTTCTCGCTACAAATATCCTTTGCCGATCCATGACTCAAAAAATAATTCAATTACACTGGGAATAAACCAGTCTGGTGTTCCTGCCTTCACTCCTCACCAACATTTAAAGTAACTGAAGAAAAAAAAAAGCTGGAAGCGAGAGTGAAATTCTCTTTGTTGTTGTTATTATTTTTGATGGTTTATGGGGGGAATAACCCCTCGCTGACTCCACAGATACTGCTAATGTCAAACATACAGTAAAGCCAAGCAGGCAGCCGGTGGGGTGTGTGCGTCTGCCGGAGCAGGCGGTTATAAAGGCTGCGCTTTGTGCGCCTGCTGGTCACGTGATCTGAGGTGTTGGAACACAGTAGGACGCGCATCATCCACGAGCATCATCCAATACCTAAGCTATTTATACAGGGATAAAAACCGCCGCTGCAGGCAGCGCGCAAAAACCAGCTGTGTTTTGTTGAGTTGTTTCATCACACATCAATGAATCAAACATGGCACACGGAAAATCCAGTGTTTTACCCCTTTTATTAGAGCTGAAAGTCTAAAGACTGATGTTTAATTTTATGTTGCTTAATAAGCTGCGGTGATCACTGATATAACACTGCTTGACAACTTAAGGTTATCAGTAGAAATACAACAAAACAGCATTCCCCTTTTTTTGGAAAGAGGTGTGAATTACAGTGCTGTGAAAAAGTATTTGCCCCCTTGTCTGTGTAGGTTCTCAGTCATCCAGGTCATAAGAGTCTCTGGAGCTTGAACAAAGGGCGACTGGACTTCTTTTTCAAGCTCCAGAGACTCTGTAGAGACTTTCTGGTGTGTTTCGGATCATTGTTCTGAGCTTGGGCTTCAAGGCATGAACTAATGTTTAGATGTTCTCCTTCAGGAATTTCTGGTAGAGAGCAGACTTCAGTGCAGTGTGGCGTGGTGATTAGCACCGTTGCCTCACCGCAAGAAGGTCTTGGGTTCAAATCCACCATCTGGCACCATCTGTGTGGAGTTTGCACGTTCTCTCTGTGTCTGTGTGGGCTCTCTCGGAGTACTCCAGCTTCCTCCCACAGTCCAAATACATGCAGTTAGGTTAAATGGTGGTAGGTGTGAACGTGAGCGCAAATGGTTGTCCGTCTCACGGAGAGACTGTGTTAGCCCTGCAACGGACTGGCAACCTGTCCAAGGTGTGCCCTGCTTTTTGCCCTATCACAGCTGGGATAGGCTCCAGTACCCCCATGACCCTGAACTGGATAAGCAGAAGAAGATGGATGGATGGATCTTTGTTTAATATTAAAATTTGTTTCATGAAATTAAAGAAAGAAAGAAAGAAATCAGGCCGGGGGCAAATGCTTTTTCACAGCACTGTAGGTTATGCACAAGTACATTTTCAGATGCCTTTAATCACTAAATTCATTTGACACTTTGAAACTAAAGTGAGCAACATGGTCAAAGGAACCCTGACTATAAAGGCATGTAGCTTAATATATTAAAATTAACACCAGCAATTTAAATCTGATATTAAAAAAGGCATGTGAGGTCTGTATATGTACTGCGTGAAAGTCTGTTCATTTCTTTATGTTTTACTAGGAAAATGGGAAATGGGTGCAGCGATTTATTGAAGCATGGAAATACAGCGTATTTCTGAGTAGCTGCTTCAGTCTTTGGGCACTCTGCACTGCTGAGCTGAATGAATTGGCAGACTGTCAGCTTCTTCTATACTCAGAATATAACATTAGTTTAGTTTCACAGGAAACAAATGTTGTAGCTAGAAGAGCTAGATTTTCTTTTCTTTTTTCTTTAAGCAGTTTTCACTTGCCATCTCAGAGCATTTAGACTCCTTTGGGGAATAGACAGAACATTTGGTTTTAGTAGCTGCTTACAACCAGCATCATTCTGTGGGCACTTATAGCATTTTAATGCCCACAAGCTGAAATAGTTGTGGTTCTTTTGTGTGTATTATATATATATATATATATGCATGTATATACATGTACCCTATATTTCCAAAAGTATTCACTCACCCATCCGAATCATTGAATTCAGGTGTTCCAGTCACTTCCATGGCCACAGGTGTATAAAACCAAGCACCTAGACATGTAGATTGTTTCTACAAACATTTGTGAAAAAATGGGTCGCTCTCAGGCCGACATCATATTAAACCCTGTGGATTAAGAATGGGATATCGCTCAAGTTCATATGTGTGTGTGAAGGCAGACGAGTGAATACTTTTGGCATTATAGTGCTTTTTCCCAGTGCATATACCAGTGCATACCACAAGTGTATTTCATTAGGCCCGAGCCTCCCGTAGGGGTAGGCGAGGAGCCTATTGGATTCGCTCGCGCGAAAACGAAAAAGGGTCAAAG
>JAVDPK010001229.1:0-18640 GCA_034780415.1 Cichlasoma orientale
TGTATGTATGTATGTATGTATGTATGTATGTATGTATGTATGTATGTATGTATATCTGTATGCATATATGTGTGTGTATGTATTTTGCTTCTTTATTTATTCTATCTATAGTCTTTATAGTTTTTTTTAATATAGTTTACATAGCTTTGTAGAGTTTACTTTATAGTCTACTTATATTCGTTTTAAGTGTTAGTTCATGCACAAAATTGCTTTTGGTCTTATATGCGAAATATTGAGCGGTCTGGGCCCAAGAATTTCATTGCAGGTAGTGATGTGCCATTGTTACCTGTATATGACAAAAATAATAAGCTAAACTGAACACACAAAGGTCGTCAGTCAGAAGTTACCCAGCTTTTCAACTGGCTCTCTTTTCACACATGACTTTGCTGCACTTCTACTGCAGCAGCTGCTTGCAGCGATTTGTTTGTAATCCAGGGTTCATTCCCCCTGAGCTCAGGATTCCTCACATGCTCAGTATGTACCACCAGGTGGCACATTACTCAGTCTTCCAGCATCATATTAGCCTGCTGGTAGCGGTGGCTGTGCCAACGCAAGGCTGGCTCAGATGGCCCGATCACAGTGGATTCACCACATGCTAACTGTAAGTACCTGTTATTGTTTGTTCAGTAGCTTCACCAGGAGCTCATATTGGATAAATAAATAAAATGCGATCTGTAACTGGAACAGCTGTGATTACTTAGCTTATGGTTCACCAGCAAACTCTGACATCAGCTGGCAGAGAGGAGCTAGCTGAAGTAGCTGAAGCAGCTAGGTAAAAACTGACTGTACAGTGGTACCTTGATTTGCCAGTGTCCCAACTAACGAGTGTTTTGAGATAAGAGCGGTCGCTTGGTCGAATTTTTGTTTCATTTTGCGAGTGAATATTTGAGTTACGTTCCATTCGTTTTTTTCCTCTCGCTGTGCACTCGTTTTTGTCGGATGGTTGTTGCTGTGTTTGATTATTTTCCACATTTATTTTGGAACATTTCCTTTTTTTAATCCATGGGTCCATAGAAAGCGAATGCCAAGATCGTTGCTGAAAAGGATGATGACTGTGGATAAAAAGCATAAAATTATCGAAAAACATGAGCGAGGTGTGCCTGTTGCTGTCTTGGCAACACACACACTCTTACGAGTGCGCCAAAAAAGGCAAAAGAAGGAGGAGAAGATTAAGTGAAGTGAAAAGAAGGAGCATTTAATTTTAGCGATCTCCTCCACTTCCACCAACATCTGTCTGACTTTCACTTAAAACCAGTTTATTTCTTTACACTCTCTTTTGTTATACTGTATGCAGGATTATTTTTATACATTATTTGTTTATAAAGTTCTCTACATTTTTCTTATTAATAAACATTTTAAAAAATAACTGTACGATTGCCTCTGTCTCCAAAGTCTGGCATTCAAAAACTACTAAAGTATGCATGTATTATCAACAAAGTTTAAAAAGTAAACGTTATTAGTACTTTAACCATTTCCAGAGCAAATGCCATCTTCAACCCAAGCAGCTACCAGTATGCAACATCAGTGTCATGAGAAATAAAATATTTTATTGTTAAATTTATTACTAAATTCCATTCAAACACACACACACAAAATGTAGAATTGGATTGCATAATCCTTTAAAGTTACAACAATGAATAGAACTGGATATGAAGTAAAAATATGAGCCTTATTTTTGCGTTTGTTGGCCTAATCTTTAATTATCTGTTCCAAATCTCTTCAAAGTATTTCTTGGTGAACAAGAAGTTTTGCAAATCCCCCATGTCTGTCATGCAGATATCCCAGCTGCGGTTTGATCTCCTCCCTACTCCTGCTACTGTGACTCCCAAAGGAGGTGCAGAGGTCAGTATGAGCTGCTCAGATACAGTACAGTCTCATGGAAACCGTCACATTATCTCTAAGTCCTAATGCAGTTTTCCATAACGTAACAGGCTGTATCTTCATGTCATGTAAAACACAGGAGGCCATATGCAAGAACCACTCACATGAACTGAACTCTTAACATACAGGTGTACATGTAAGTGATTTAAATGAACATGCCAGAATTTTGTAATAAATAATTTTGCCGAGGTCTGCCCTCTTTTTTTTTTTTTTTGGCTTGAGCACCTGCCCCCCAAAATATCTGTGCACGTGCCTGTTACAGAATCACAATAGTGTAGCAGCTTACACATTCACCTAACAAGACAAATTTCCTCTTTTCAGTCTCGGGAGGAAACACAGATCCCTTTCTGGTTGCAACAGGAAGTGCATCCAGTGGGAAAAAAACTTGCCAAATCAAACCTGCAGCGCTGTGATGCCCCTTTGTGAATAAGGGAGCAGTTGAAAGTAGCTTAATTATTCCTTAATGTTAGTGCACATCACTTTATTGTTGAGACTGGAGACGATTTTATGATTTATAACCTTCTCCGTAGCTTTTTTTTTTATAGCAGTCCAATATGAAATATCAGTTAACTTGTGTTTAAAAAAATCTGAAAAATAAGAATGGAGTGAGCAGAAACAGGAAGCAGCATAACAAATACTTAAGCAGAAGAGCTTGAGTACTGAGTTACATTAATAACACACCTGCGAGTTTGCTAATAATGAACCCAAAGACAATGATGTAATGGTGTAAGGTTAGCACCCCCAGTCCATCTAGCTGAATACTAAAATACCTGAAAATGTATCTCATTGGCTACTGGCAGCCTTAAACACAGCATCTACTGCAATTCCAAGGAAATATCTACAAACTTAGTTTCTTATTTTCACCCTTCACCCTGCACACTGTTACAACTCTGATCAGGCAAGTGATGGTAAACAGCAGGTGTGGATGAAAGCACGTGGGACAGAATACCTGGAAGAAGTCACTTGCTGTCCTGCCTCGATCAGTCTGAGGCAATCAGTGTGATTTCCCAGGAAGGGCACGGTGGAGCTGGGGTGTAGGTGGTCAGGTTTGGGTTGATGTGGCCAGATGAAAAGAGGAGGTGCTTGCCCAACCAGTTCCCAAATGCTTCAGAAAAGATGATTATTATAGATTTCCGTAATTAATTCAGTAAAGATGGTTATTTTACCTAAATTCTTATACCTTTTTCAAACAATCCCAGTCTTCATCCCTAAATCAGTCTTTTGCGAACTCGACAGGCACGTCAGTACATTTATTAGTGTGAAAAACAGTTCTGGAGAGGGGTAAGAGAGATGGTGGGTTAGCTCTGCCAAACTTTTTGTATTATTATTGGGCTGCCAATGTTTTTAAATTAACAATATGGTATAGTGCATCAGTGAGTGGGAATGGCCCAAGTTGGTCTTTAATGGAGCAACATTCATGCCATTTCTCTAGCATCAATATTGTGTGCTCCATTGCCGGTAGCAGTGGGCACACACACCAGGAATCCTATTGTGAGGGACAGTTTGCGTATATGGACCCAGCTTCGTAAACACTTTGAGTTTGTACAAGCTTTGGTGTCCATGCCCCTAACCTCACACTTCCTCTTCAAACCGTCTCTTACAGATGTAGCCTTTCTTCTCTGGTCTAGAGAAGGCATAAAATGTGTGGGGGATCTTTTTGTAGATGGGACATTTGCTCCTTTTGATCATTTGGTAATGGAATTTGGCTTACCAAATTCGCATTTTTTTCAGGTATTTACAGGTCCGGGACTTTGTCCGTATTCAGTTTCCCACATTTCCTTTAAAGCCAGAGGTTTGCCCTCTTGGTGAATGCCTGATACTCAAACTCGGGCGGTCGGGTGGTGTGTCCAAGTTGTATACTAAGCCATAAAATCTCCATCCCTTTTGCCTTTAAAGATGCAGTGGGAGGAGGACTTGAATATAGAATTGACAGATGAAATCTGGCAAAGGGCTACACATAAAATATACACATCATCTATCTGTGTTAGACACAGATTAATACAATTTAAGGTCTTTAATCGCCTGCACCTCTCTAGGACCAAACTAACCAGAATGTAACCTACTGTTGATCCACTTTGCATTCACTGTCACCAAGCACCGCCTCTTTGGCTCATAGGTTTTGGTCATGTTCCAAATTAGGCACATTTTGGTCAGAGATCGTCAATACATTTACATATATTTGTAATGAGAAGATTGACCCAGACCCTATCACTGCCATATTTGGGGTAGTGCATACTAATAATAGGATTTCAAAAAGCCAATCCCAATTGATAGCGTTCTCTACATTATTAGCACGTTGACTAATTCTTATTAATTGGAAAGCCCCTGCACCTCCAAAACATTCAAATTGGGTGCATGACATAATGTCATACCTCCAGCTTGAAGCAATAAGAAGCACAGTCCAAAATCCAGCAGAAAAGTTTCATTAGATATGGCAAACTTTCTTGGTATACTACGACAAAATATTTGATGCAAACTCCTTGGAGTGGAATTAATTGGTCCTCACCTCTGCCCTGTTTTCTTTTTTTCTTTTTTTTCTTTTTTGGTTTTCTCAACATTTCTGATGTTTTTGTCTGTCTTTTTAGTAATTCTCTAGACATCACCTTGTGGTGGAAATGGGGAAGGTAAGACTGTTGGAAGATAATGAAGCCCCTGTCTGATAGAAGGACATATGTGGATTTGCAGTTGTATTCATTTATTTTTTTGTTGTTCTTTATAATCAAAATAAGAAAAATATTTTGAAATAAAGAAGAAGAAGCCATCTGTGAACATGAGCCAGGAACAGCACCGTCTGAGCCAAAGCTCATTAAAATGGACTGAGGCAAAGAGGAAACTGTTCTGAGGTCAGATGGATCCAAATGTGAAATTCTTCCTGGGAAATAAGTGATACAGACTCAGGAACGCCATAACTGGAGTATCTGATGTAAATGTAGCCGGCACAGACCTGCCGCTGTCCGTGGTGCTGAAGCTCTCCAGCTTCACTTCATTTGAAGTTAAAGATCAAATTTGGAGTCTGCAGAGATCCAGTCATTTGTTTTAACTGCCTCTGTGCTTTTGTACAACCAAGTTAAGGACAATTAAAGAGAGTGAAATGCCAAAAAAAAAAAAAAAAAAAAAATTATAGATTTCCGTTAAGAGGGACAAAGTCCGGTCCTGTACCTGACCATTTTCAGAGGACTGTTTCTTTGTTAAGGTGGAGGTCAGGCGAGAGGTCCAATAGTGAGTGTCTGCAGCCATCTGTAAAACATGGTGGAGGCCCTGTCATGGGTTGGGCTTCATCTCAGCCAGCAGTGTTGGAGATCTGGTCAAAAATGATGGAATTATGAAAACAGAAAAGTACCATTGACTTTTGATCCACCATACAATACCATCTGAAAAACAGCTTCATTTTTTAGCATGGCAATTATTCCAAACACACTGCCAGTACAGTAAAAGCACACCTGGATAGAAAAGCACACAGTGGAACACTGTCAGTCATGGATTGGCCTCCCCAGAGCCTGGACCTAAACATTACTGAAGCAGTGTGAGGTCATCTTGACAGAGAACAGAACAAAAGGCAGAAACATCGACAGAAAGCTGCCTCAGAGAGTTCAGGCTGTGTGTCATGCCAAATATTGACTAATTTAAATCAAGTTGAGGAATATGTTTTCACTGAGATCCAATGCATCATATAAGTGTAAGCTATAAGTGTAAAAGCTTAGATTTAAAACCTACTAAAGCTTAGATCTGATTCCTTTAGGGGTTGGAGAAAAGTCCACATTATTCCAGAATAAAAACAAAACAAGACAACAAAACAGCCATCATTTTCTGAACTGCTAAACCACAGCTCCAAACAGCAACTGGAAGCTTAAACAGTTTGTAGGAGACTAGGTGTTAGGTGGTGGCAGAACGATGAAGAAATGAAAAAGAGAGGTCCTCGTCTCCTCTGATCTATCCCTTCATTACATCCTTCCAGCAGCAGTAACAAAACAGCAGAGATTTCCCTTTAGAAATCCTCCTGCTCAGCCCGGTCTGTGTGTCTCGGAGCTTTAATGACAGTATTTATCAGCAGCTGCATTCCCGTGTCTCTGAATTGCTCCTCAGCGTCTCCTCCAGTTAACTTCTGCAACTTGTAACAATGAAAATGTGTCGCTTTATCATTGCAGGTTCTTCACTGCTGCCAGGCAAATAGTTATTTTCAAATTAACAGGAAACACACACACACACACACACACACACACACACACACACACACACACACACACACACACACACACACACCTCCAGGCCACAGTTTGGTTGTAACAGGCTCTGATCCTGCCTGTTGTTGCACCACCCAACAAGTTCTCATCCCAGGGCATCAAATACTGCCCTTCAGTGAGGCCAGAGGCTCTGCTACGCACAAGATGTTGTGGATGCTGGAGCGGTGAAAGTGGAGCTAGTGAGAGAAATCAGCCAGAAGTTTGTTCTGTCTTGTTACACTTGGTTTTGCTTTTGTTCCACTTGCTGATTAATTTCCTTTTCACTTGCTGTTTAGAGTTGGGCACTAAAAAGCACCTGGTTGGTGTAGCTTTTATTCTTACTGAGCTCACACACACTATATCTGCCCCACTGAACTGCCAAGCACAACAACCAAACCTTGGAGACACTAAACAGCTCCTTTAGGAACTGAAAACTCTTGGGTTAGCATTTGAGGTCAGTGAGAAGGTCTGCATAGCTGGAACATGGACCTTCTGGTCACTACTTTCTAGCAGTTTCATTTATGATCTTCGAAGATATATTTCAGGAGTTTTGTGCACATTTGGTGAATCCTGTTTAGGGAGCCTGTAGGAACGCATTAAGAAAAACTAGAGAATTTGACGACTCCTTTTCTCTCCTTATCTCTGCCTTTTGGTGTCTCTTTCAGCTCAGAGTTCTCATCTTATCAAGCTTTCAGAAAGTGTAAGACATTCATCTGCTTCACATTCACATAACTTTCTTTTTTCTCTTTTTGCAGCATCTTTTCCAGCACTGACTTTCTTTCTTACCTGCGTCCTGTCATCAAGGCCGGTCGGCGCAGAGCCATCTCCCTGCCTGTTAGTTCATTTAGCTCCGGTCATGTTTTTAATCCTCCTTTATAAAAGTCTTGTGAAAGCGCTGTGAACAGGCAGCGGTGGAAGTGAAAAGCTCACATACTCCGCCAGTCATTTCAATGCACCCACATATTAAGGAGTGAGTGAGAATAACGAGCAGTAGCAGATGAAGTGGATCCTCTTGTGCTCTTCTTTTCACAGTAAACACAAACTGACTGAATTCACCTCAATGACTCATTTTCAAAGTTCAGTTGAAGGTTAGTAAGACTTTAAACTTTTATGAAGGACCTGCTGCTGATGTTCAAAGTGACTGATATTAGATTTTCCTCAAAGAAACTAGTCTGTATAAAGTTCACTCTAAATGTTTGGAGGCAAATCCTTTTGGTTACAGACAAAAGATCACTTAACTGAAAATCTTTATAAAATATCTCTATTTCAATTCATATTCATTGTGCTGCTTTTGAAACCAGAATATGTCAATTCTGTCAATTTTGGGTCCGTTAATTTGTTTGCTTCTTCTGAAAGTAACCTTCTCATCATTTTTTTATGTTTTTGAGTTTGTTCAAGCGATTTGGGAAAAGAAAAAGTATAGAATTACAGACTTAAATACAAATACAACAAATAATGGCTAAAACATGCAATAAATTAGTTACCTTCAACTTCAGAAACAAGTTGTAGATATTTTGAATAGACAAAAGACTGGCTCATAAAAGTCCAAAGTCAGATATAAAATGCATGGTAAACATGGGCACAGAGCAGGGCATCATAACAGACCCTCACAACAAAACGCAACAAGTCCACAGTGTGTTAGATGAAGACACATTTGTATTTCTGCTTCTGTCCAGTAGGTTTTAAATCAACCAATGAAGACGTGCTGCATTAACTGTTTGGGAATTAGAGACATTTTTATACACAGTCCCCCATTTTCAGAGGCTCAAAATTAATTGTACAATTGATAGACAGCACTTCCATGGCCAGGTGAAGCCTGTTCCCTCATTATTTCATTACAAATGAAGCAGATAAAATATCTGAAGTTGTTTCAAAGTGTTGAATTTGTATTTTATAGCTTATCACTGTAATTCTAAGTACAAGCAAGTGAGGCTGAAAAACTAAAATAAACCAATCAGAGAGACAGCAAACGCTTCAGAAGCGTGAACACAATCAACGCTCTGGTTCATTGTTACACAGAATGAATCCACTGGCCGGCTCAGCAGGCCTGAATGACCACACAAGACAACTAACCACAGAATTATTACCATGGTTAGGAAAAACAACTTCACTTCATCTAACCAGGTCAAGAACACCCTCAGGGAGGTAGAAGTATCGTTGTCAAAGTCTACAATCGATATGCTCTCAAATTTAATGACATTTAAAAAAAAAAGAAAAAAAAAGAGATGCCTTCATGGATGGAAATCCAGAGTTTACAACAAGGTGCAGACCACTTGTTACACTCAGGAACAGAAAAGCCAGATTAGAGTTTACCAGAAAACATCTAAACTACTACTATACTACAGGGATGAGTGAGAACCTCCACAGAGCAGCACTAGAACAGAATCAACATCAAAACAGGCACCAGAACTCAATAATGTAAAACCAACAAACCTAACCAACATCTAAAACTAAAAGCAGTAAAACCAAACAGATATCAGAACTTAATTATAAACACAAATCCAAAACATCACCAAAGCCTGGAGCCGTGACAAACATACTTGGGTGGCTGTGGCTCAGGAGGTAGACCAGGTCATCTACCAATCGGAAGGTTGGTGGTTGTATTCCTGTCTGCCAAAGTATCCTTGGGTAAGATGCTGAACCCCAAGTTGCTCTCCAATGCAACCGCAGGAGTACGGATGTGTGTGGATCTTAGATAGAAAGCACTTTGATGCAGAAGAAACAGGGCTTGTGTGAATGAGTGAATACAAAGGTGTTGTATAAAGTGCTTTGCGCGCTCAACAAGAGTAGAAAAGTGTTATGTAAGAACTAGTCCATTTACCAGACACTGATCAACCATAACATTATGACCACCTGTCTAATATTGTGTTTGTCCCCCTTTTGCTGCCAAACAGCCCTGACCCATGACTCCACTAGACCCCTGAAGGTGTACTGTGGTATCTGCACCAACATGTTAGTAACAGATCCTTTAAGTCCTGTAAGTTGCAAGGTGAAGACTCCATAAAGCAAACTTGTTTGCCCAGCACATCCCAGCAAACTTGTTTGCCCAGATTGAAATATGTTCACACTCAGCCCTGAAAGTTGCTTGTGGATATGTCGTTTATAGAAGGTGAAAAAGGTTCAAAAATGCTGGAAAAAATTCAAACAGTGTTAGACACCCCCCCCCCCATGTACTTCGAGGGTATGTGACTCTGAAAATATTCATGCATGTCTTCATTAAATAGTCTAAACAATGAGAATTTTGCACGATGGCATTCGATGAGTTGACCCACAAGGGTGCAGAGGCTTTGGATTTTTTATTTAGTGCATAAAATAAACATTAATCACGGCAACTTTAATTTGTGGTAAGTATACTGTACTTCTCATGTGGCTCACTATGAAGTATTTCCATGCATAAAAGAGAGACATGGGATATGGTAAGCATGTAAATTTACTAATTAAACATACATCATGTCATACAAAGACAGCCAGTGGACGGAAAAATAATATTTCATGCATCTCTGTGCTGACACACTGAATCATGGGTCTACTGAAATTCAGTGTGGAGGAAAAACAGTGAACCACGCTGATGCCGCACTGACCCATTTATGTATTAATATGTTTGTTTCCCCGCCATCGCGGTCACCAATGAAGATTAATGACACAAAAACTGAGAGAAAAAAAAGAAGTCACAGAGGCAGCCTCCATCATTACAGCGTATTAAACACAGTCAGGGAGAATGAGGATGGAGGTAATGGTTGGGAGCTGTCTCTGTACACCGAGAGCGCAACACAGAGACAGGCAGGAATAATCCAGGGAATAAACACTGTAAATAGAGCTTAAGTAAAACAGAGAGTAAACTTCTAATTTTGAGGTGACTGAACCAGTATCAGTGCAAAAAGTCATCCAAATGTTGAAAGAGTAAAAAAAAGCTCTGATCCAGAGCCCTGATCTTACCTTCAAATATCTGTTAGAAGTGCAAATTTATTATCCAAATTCTTCTCATTTTGGATTCTGTCAAACTTACAACTGCTGAACTTGGAGATATAAACATATGAAATAAGATTAGAGGCTCTGGTGTATAGATTTACATTATTTTAGATGCTTTACTGAGCCCTGAGTGAATACTTTAGGAATTTAATGACCAATACTTTTCAGTTATATATTAAAATGGGCTTTTTCAAATATACAATTCTTCTCCTTATTTCCTCCTGTTCATAATAAATACGGCCAGAGTTTCTAACAATGAGCTGAGATTATGTACAGGAATCCCTGAGAGCCAAAATCTCAGGCTGCAGACTGCTCTAAACACTCAATTTATCACTTTTTCCCCCTCCATTTGGATCTGTATGATGCCATAGAGGGAGAATATACCTTATTTAGTCATCTCAGTGACAGAAGCCCCGCCCACCTATTTGCCGCTCACTATTTAGTATCAGCTAATCAGGAGAAAGTTGCCTTAAAGAAGGAGGAGCTAGAGCAGCTTGTTTCAAACAGATGATGAACTGAAGGGCTGCATCAAGGCCCAGTATAAGGTAAAGAAGGATTATTTTAAATCATGAGTCATCCAAAGTTATTGTAGTAGAGTTCGAGAATAAAAATATGGAGCTGGAAGTGAGTAGAATAGAGCCACTGGGGGAAAAATGTTCTTAAATTGAGGAAAACAAGAAGAAAAAACTAAAATCTATCCATCTATTGTCTTAAGCAGGGCTTCAAGTGGGATTCGAACCAAAACGCCTAGAAAAAACTCTTTACCCAAATGCCTCTATGTGTGGATGTAGCCTGAGCAAGCATTTCCCCACTGTCTGCTGGAAGCAGCCCCAGGCTGTACCACATGAAAAATTAACTCACTACACAGTATTATATGGACCTGTGAGGCTTTCCATATGCAACGTGGTACCTGGCGCACCTGGTCCTGAGGGTGGGAGGGTTTACCAGATGGCCCCTTAGCCCCCTAGCCTGTTAGCTGCACGGGAGCAGAGCAGATCACCTCCTTGCTACAGGGGATGGCTCGGGCGGATGGGGAGTCTTGGGCCGTTTCTCAATATGCGTACTTTTGCGGACTTGTGTACTCGCGTACTTGTGAAACGTCATCACTCTCAGCCGAAGTACTGTTCCAAACCTAAGTACGCATAAAGGTAAGTTCGCTGAAAATACCCGGATGTGTTCTCGCGCCGTCCCTTCTATCGAGTATGCATCGGTGGTGACTTGTGTGGACTTGGTGCGGTCAAGTATCCCAGAATGCATTTTAAACAAAACTCAAAACCACTAATGGCCGAATAGCCTATGAGCCTATCTCAGCTTTCATGCCACTTAAATGAATCAGCTTTTTCTTCAAATTTATGTATAATTTTAATATTCCTGCCTCAGGCGTTGATGATTTTTGAGGCCATAAAGAAAAACTAAAGACTGACACTGCAGAAATTTCTTATCTTGCTATGTAACTTGAAAATTATGCAGTTTCACTTCCTTTTTAAGTGTGATTTAAGAAAAGACGTATCACTTAACCGAGACAAGGGTCTTGACACATCAAGAGAGGGTCATAGACGGATGTAACGGAGAGAATCCTCCCATTTTTCAAAATTAAACATAGTTCAGACTCATATAATAAGTAAAACGGAAATAACCTATGTTATTTATTCTTTAAGTGTGGCCAAATGACCCACAGACAGATACCGGTCCACGGCCCGGGGGTTGGGGACCTCTGTTCTAAAGCAGTGGGCTTGTGCTTGCTGCCTGCAATTTGCACACTATTGGCCACACCGACATTTCTCTATACACACACATTTACCTGGAGGTGGAGAGATGAAGCTAAAAGAAGGCAAAGAAGAAGAAGAAAGTTCCACTGGAGAAACTTAAATACAAGTGTCCGAGGTCAGAGTTTCCCCTGAGGCACTCACATTAAACTTAGACTGTAAGTAAGATCCAGCAATGAAGTAATTTTTAATGAAAGAAGGTCATTTGAGATAAGATTTGAAGGGATACTGGAATATGTTTACATTAAAATGGTCAAAGGTCCTACACCTTTCCATTTATTTTCTTTACATGCACTTAAAAAAAAAATGTAATTGTAATTCTGAGCATTTTGTGGCTTTTAGTATTTTGGAAAACTGTAAATGATTCAAATAATTATGATAATAATAATTACTATTATCATTATTAGTAGTAGTATTAATTTTATAGGCTTGTTTTTACATTTCCTAAGAGCTTTGTATGCACGGTCAGATGGACTTCCAGATATGTTACTAAAGTAAGAACAAATTCAGGTATGAAATAATAATTCTGCTTACACAATAATTTTAAATGAGGGCCATTGACTTTCAGTTCAGAAATGACATCAGATTTGTTTAGAAAGGACGATGGGTAAAAATCTTTAGTTGCATTCAGAAGCTTGTTAGCTTGTGTTCAGACTGTGTTGGCTGCAGTTAATCCAGGAGTAAATGGACTAGTTCTTATATAGCGCTTTTCTACTCTGAGCACTCAAAGCGCTTATACAACACGTTTACATTTACCCAATCACACCCATTCATACAAGCACTTCCATATGAACCGTCGACCGTCCGATTGGTAGGTGACCTGCTCTACCTCCTGAGTTACAGCCACCCCTCTTTTAGGTACACTAGACTGTACTTAAAAGATGGACTGTGATATCACCCACTGACTTCGGGACATGTTTTCATGATCTAGCTCGGTTATCAGTCTGCATCCATAGACACAGATACATGATTTGGGCTGGAAGAACCCGTGACAGAGAGCGACATGCTGTCACAAAAAGATTCTCAGCAGCATAGAAACATCTTTCGTCGAAGCACTGCTGAGTGGTTGGAAGGAAATAAAACAGCTTTGTGTTGTATCTCATTTTAGCTTCCATTAGCTTCATTCAGAACCATTCTTTAAACACATACAGCATTTATTCACTTTGTGCAGTAATCAGTGTTGTGTTGCAGGTTTATTGATCAGACATACACAACCCGAGCTCTCCTGTAGTTCACGGACCGTGAGGAGTGTTTCCTAACAGAGCCGTTCCGTTCGCTCACAGGCAGAAGAATCACAGAAAAGGTCACGAGTGTGACGATTGGCAGCTGGTATTTGCGCTGCAGTCAGCCTCCATCCCATCCACACCGAACCGCTGTTACTGCGAGCCACAGTCGTGACAAGAACAAGTGTGGGCTGCTGTACGGCCCATTCTCCTGCCTGACAGACCGTGCTGAGAGTTTTGAAGTATCACGTCATTTTACATGAAACGCCTCCTAGGTGGCTCAGCAGCAGTTTGAATCTGAGGCCAGACCGAGCAGGGAGAAGATTTTCACCTGCTTACAGAATGTCTCGCAATTAGAAGCCATCAAAGTGGATTTAGAGAAATTATTTTACAACTGATGGTCACCCTGTGTCTTTAGTGCACATTTTTACTCAGATTTTGCCTTCTTTATTATCCAAAGTAAGGCAGATAGTTCAGAGCTGAACAAACTCTTTCTGTCTCATCCATCGTTGTGGACCAGACTCAACGTGGATTAAACTGCCTGATATTCTTTTTCCCCAGATGATTCTGAAAGAGCCATCTGAGAGCAGAACCATTAAACTATTATGCCTCTTTTCCACTAGTACCTACTCAGCGCGACTCAACACAACACAGTTTTGTTTTGTTTCCATTACAATTGCGCACCACCTCAGTGTGGGTGGAGTCGATATAGCAACACGGGCAGAAGTCACCTGATGTATGCAACTCAAATGCGGCCATTAGCTCAGAGACCCCTTGATACACTTTCTCATTTCTTGTCTCCCACCAAGCACAAGTGTCTGCACCTCATTGTAGCACCACGGTGTTGGTTTGTGTGTCTCCAGTTCCCTCGCTGTGGGGTTTTAATTCTCCACATGTGACGCAGGCCAAACGTCCCTGTTACAGGAAATTTTAGCCTCTATTAGTAAATATTTGAATGTCTTTACATTTCACTGAAGAAAAGAAACTCTTTTACCTTTCCACTCCACCTTCCTCCATGAAAACGTACTGAAAACACAAAAGAACCTCAGTCATTTTCTCAGTTTCTAGTCTCAAAGACATCACAGTGGTGAACATTACAACCCATTAAAGAAAGCCATCCAGCCACTTCACCTTCACCACCGAGTACGCTGAGCACTCAAAACAAATAGCAGAGAGTTTTTCACTCTCTGATCTCACAGATGTCTGCAGTTTTGAGGTTGCTCAAGCAATGTGGCGCCATGCGCACATTGCTTGAGAATCATCCGCCTTATTGGATGTGATACAGCCACCCGTTGCTAGGGAAACATGTATTCCTCAACTGGTTGGCAGTTCTGGAAATTGCCGGCTCATGATAGGAGAGATCAATTGCAAAGAAGCTGCAGCACCAAAAGCAGCACTGGTGTTATGGATGGGCCTTTACTACATGAGAGAGCTCGCAATTTTCCATGTTAGCTAACACTAGTTAGCCTGTGGAAAAATAGGATCTGATTCAAACAAACAAACTCTCCATGAATTGAATGCGCCGCTGAAGTTAACCATATTTCCCCCTGACCTGTTTGGCTAGACAGGCTTTATTAGATAAAACTAACTTTCTTCTGCCTAATGTTAGCTGACATTAGCTTACTGAGTAGCACAGAAAATTTCCTTTTATATCCAACGTAGCAGCTAGCTTGCTCTCTATCCTGTGCGAAGCCACATGTGTTAGTCTTTGCCCTTACGTGAAGCTAGTGTTGGAGTTGTTCTGGGAGCCTATTCTAAGCTAATGTTAGTTAGCGTTGCTCACTATTGAGGCCGGGAGCAGCCGGGTGTTTGCCAGAAAATATTCCCAGCAACATCCCAACAGTTTCCCTTTACATCTACTGTTTGTACTAAGCTACGCTAATCAGTTCTTTGGACCTGAACTGACATCTACCTCATTGGAAGAAGGAAAAAAAGACTCATTGCAAAGGAAACTTCCCAGCATCCTCTGTCAGCGTGTTCCCTCAGGACATCCTGCGGCACGGCGTGACATTTCCTGTCTCTTTCATCCTCCCTTTCTTCCTCAGGCATTACTCTTTCTCTCGCTAACCCTCATGGCGACTTTGCCCTCAGAAATGTCATCCCGCAGTGCTGCCCGAGTGTGTGGCACAGTCAGGTCTCTGAGGGATGCAAGAGGGTCGCCTTCCACCGCCACTGTCACATTAAGAGGCTACACGCTCTCAGTAGGATATATTTTGACTCCCCATGTCAGGAAAAGCACAGGTGTAAATGATACCAGTAATAATGGCTGCATGCCATTTCGGTGAGCCGTTACCAGGCTGCTCGCTGAAAGAAGTGGATTACTGGGCACTAAATAGAACCCGGCCATCATTATGGTTATTCTGCACTTTTCCTGCTGTGACAGTCTAAATATCTGCTGTGAAAAAAGTCTGTTTCCAGTAAAACTCAATCAACCCACCCACTGACTCTGAAGAGGCAGAAAGTTGGAGATGGCGTCGGTGCTGGGAAGGCGGGGCGGTGCCCACTGAGTCCACAGGGTCAGTGTATAAAGAGCAAGTCAAATGGAAAGCAGCATGGCAGCAAGCGTCTGGCCTTTTAACATCAGTATATCCTCCAGGTAAATAAAAAGAGACAATTGTTTGGTCACACACATACAGAGGAACACACACTCACTCACACACACAGAGGGAGCATGAGTGTGTTAAACGGTTATTTGCTGTGGCTGCCTGAGCCAATAGGATTCAACCAGCCGTGTGAACCAGTGTGGACACACAGCAAGGTATGTCCATGATTAGACCAAGGGCTCAGAGCTGAGCCCAGGGATTACCTAAAACTCACCGTGTGTGTGTGTGTGTGTGTGTGTGTGTGTGTGTGTGTGTGTGTGTCATGTATTACTGATATTGTGAGGACATTCACATAGTGGGGAACTTTATCATTTATAGGAGTGAAAGCCAAAACACCCAACACTGTGAAATTATACAAACCAAAAATACCAATAAATGAATTTATTTCTGACCAACTAAATCAAAACAGTTTTTCTCTTTTTCGTTTAAATACAATAGTTTTTATACAGTCATGGTAAAACAAAAGCACACCCTCTTTCAGTTCTAAGGTTTTACGTATCATAACTGAGTAAAAAATCATTTGGTCCTCACAAAGTCTTATAATTACTTAAATACAGCCTCACGTGAACAACAACAGATGACATGCTACACCGTTTCTTTAACAAAACTCAGCTAAGATGTCGAAGCACTGTATGAAAAACTAATGCCGCGTTTCCATTAGTACCTACTCAGCACGGGTCAACTCGACTCGGCACCACTCGCCACGGTTTTGTTTTGTTTCCATTACAATTGAGAACCACCTCAGTGTGGGTGGAGGCGATATAGCAACGTGGGCAGAAGTCTCATGATGTAATTTGTATGCGACACAAAGTGTGTTAGCTTTTGTCTACACTGCTATGTTGTGCGATAGTTTTTCGGATCTCTTGGAACCCCGGCTCAGTGGGTACTAAAAAAGTACCCGGTACCTGGTACACATGCAAAATGCACCTCTGTAAAAGCAGAAGTTCTGACAGTTTCCTGGTCTGAAGGATTCAGGAAAAAAGACATCAGCAATGATCATCTCCATCAATCTAGGAAGGGTTAGAAGGCCATTTCCAAAAAATTTGAAGTCCATCATTTTGCAGTGATAAATATTATTCACAAGTGGGAAAGATTCAAGACAGCTGCCAATCATCCCAGGGGTGGACATCCTAGCACCCAAAGTCAGAGTGTGCAATGCTCAGGCCTCAGTTAGCATCTTAAATGTTAAAGTTCATAACAGCACAATTAGAGAAAGAATGAACAAGTATGCTTGTTTGGAAGGGTTGCAGGAAAAAGCCTCTTCTCTCTAAAAAGAACATGGCAGTACGGCTTAGGTTTGCAAAGCTGCATCTGAACAAATCATGGGACTATTTGAACAAACACGACCCATGTGGAGATGTTTGTCCATAATGCACAGCAGAACGTTTGGAGAAAACCAAACTCAGCATATCTGCACAAACACCTCAGACCAACTGTCAGCGCGGTGGTGGAGGGCTGAGGATTCTGGCTTGTTTTGCAGCCACAAGAAAAGAATCATGGTGCTGCAATGGCCCAGAGTTGTACAAGAATGGATGCTGCAAACCTTAATGAACTGAAGCAATGCTGTAAAGAAGAGTGGGCCAAAAGTCCTATAGAAAACTATTACTTAAAGTTATTCCTGCTAAATGTGGGTCTACAAGCTACTGGTGGACTTAGTTGCAAAGGACTGCAGAGAGTCCTGGGACCCCCCCCCCCCCCGAACTGTGTCTCTGTCTGGGTGATGCACCCATGCAGTTTAAGGATGCACCCGGCAGAACTCCACCCGCTCCAAAACAAGCAAAATGATAGTGGCCAAAATGAAAATGTTGACACTTTAATATAAGGAGCCCAGAAATCTATGAGAAATGATCTTTTATGTATTTAACTATATAATATTTATGTGTGGATAATAAAAAAATACTTTTTTAAACACACTTTTATGATCTGATGAGTCTGATAAGTTTTAGGTTACAAATAATAATAATAATATAATTTTATTGTACAGGCAGAAATGGGCTCCGTCTTTACTGACTGACACGTCTGGTGGTAGGAAAAGTTAAAGGTTGACCTACAAGCCAACTGGAACCTGAAAAGCTGAGATCAATCAGGTCAGTTTCTGAATGTTGTGATGTGCTTTGACTTTCTTTAGACAGCGGAGCCTCTACTTTCAGTTAAAGTAATGAATTTTATGATTTTCACACATTGTGATGAAAAATCTCCACAAGGCTGAAAGGAAATAACAGCAAAATCTGTTTTTCAGTTCAGTGAAAACCACAGATGAGCTCAATGAGAGCAACATGTTCAAAAGCAGATTTGTTTTTTTTTTTTTATTTAAACTATTCACACCTTTCAAACAAACTTAATCAAAAACAAACCGGCCATGGTTCAATGTTTCATCAGAATAAATATTTCAGATATGGGGAAGAAGAAATTAATTACATACTCTGTGATGTTTTGACTTGAACTTGGTGTCACCTTTTATTCTTTTACCAGTTTTATCTTGTTAACAGAAAAAAACCTCCCACAGAGACACAAAGAAGGATTCATTTTGAGAAGAGTTTTAGAAAAACAAAGTTTGGAGCTGAAAGAACTGCGAGAAACAGATTATTTAGACTGAACGTACTTATGGTTGCCTCAGCGCACAAAGACATGTTTCTGCAAACTGAACCTCAGTTGGTTTGGGTCTCATATTCATGAACACAGGAAACATGCTCGCCAGTAAGCAAGCCTGTATTTTCTATATGTCGTCTTTTATACCTTTTTTATTATTCTACTATTATGCCAGACATCAGACGAGAAAAAGGTCAGAAAAAAAAACCTTAGCATTAATTATTTACATTTTAGTATTGCATAAAATGTTTAATATTTTTCTAAACAGTAATGTTTGAGGCTTCCTAACCAACTAAACAAACTGCAATATAAGCAGTGGTGGACAGTAATGGAGTAAATTTACTTGAGTACTGTACTTAAGTACAATTTTTGAGTATTTTTACTTTACT
>JAVDPK010001230.1:0-12063 GCA_034780415.1 Cichlasoma orientale
AGGAGCACAGGGGCGCCTAATCAGTGCCTCTGTTATTGATCATATCATATGCACATCTGTTAAATACAGAAAATGCCAACTAGAGAAATAATTGTCCCACATCGCTTTGGCACCCCCCTTGTGCGGCGCCACTATGCATTGCATACAGTGCATACCCACTTTTTGCGCCACTGAGAAAGCCTATGAGTCAATGTGTCATACATGGATCCTGGAATGCCTAGAACTATACAAAATCAACAGGACCCTAAGAGCCTTCATCTGGAACTCAATGGAGATGTGGAGAACAACACAAGAGGCCAACTTCAAGCCAACTGCACAGCATCAACTGTGGAATTTACCAAGGAGATGCTCTGTCCCCACTGCTGTTCTTAATAGGCCTGAACCCTCTCAGCCAGATCATTAAAAAGACTGGCTACAGATGCAGACTACGGAATGGAGCTAACATCTGCCAGCTCCTCTACATTGATGATATCAAGCTGTATGCCAGGAGTGAACAAGACATAAATTCACTGATCCGCACCACTAGGATCTACAGCAGCAACACTGGAATGTTATTTGGACTGGAGACGTGTAGTCAGATGGTAACAAAGAGAGGAAAGGTAGTAAGAACTGAAGGAGATTGCACTACCAGAAGGCAACATTGCAGACAATGAGGACAGCTACAAGTACCTTGTAATCCCACTGGCAAATGGGAACCACGAAGAGCCCGCTATGAAAGTTGCAACTGCCAAGTACCTGCAGAAAGTAAGGCAAGTCCTGAAGATTCAGCCGAATGGGAAGAACAAATTCCAGGCAATCAACAGCTATGCATTGCTGGTCATCACATGCCCTGCTGGGGTAATAAGCTGGCCAAAGGAGGAGATAGAAGCACTGACATCAAGACAGGAAAGCTCCTTACCATGCAAGGAGGGTTTTATCCTAAATCCAGCACCCTGAGACTGTAGGCTAAGCGGAAGGAAGGAGGCCCAGGACTAGTGAGTGTCAGAACCACTATCCTAGATGAAACAAAAAAGATCCATGAATACATCTGGAAGATGGCCACAAAGGATCTGGTGCTTAGTGAGTACCTCAGGCAGCAGAAACCCAAGAAAGAAGAGGAGAAAGAACAGAAACTATCATGGAAGGACAGGCCTCTGCACGGCATGTACCAACACCAGATAGAAGAAGTGGCTGATATTGAAAAATCCTACCAATGGCTGGACAAAGCTGAACTGACAGACAGCACAGAGGTACTAATCATGGCAGCACAGGAACAAGCTCTAAGCACAAGACAAAAAAGAAAGTGAAAATTCCATGCTTTTACCTTTTAAAGTTTTGAGATATTTATGGCCAAACATTACCTCAGATTTCAATGTGTGAAAAAAGTGGGTGCATGGGCTTTAAAAAAGAAAAGGAAGAAATATCTAGCAAAGTATTTAATAGATGTGAAGCTAAAATTTCACAGCAATCATTATATGCAAAATAAGTCAAGGTAGCATTAACACCCCACATCAGATTGACCCACTGATGCCCTGCAAATTTTCAAAAGTAAAAATGAGACTTGGTCAAATTATTTTTCAGTGGCTCACTGAACAAAAGAAGAAAAAAAAATCTACTGTACCTAGAGATATGATCAGAATGCTGTTAACTGACGTGCCAAAAAGAAGTTGAAGCTATTTGGCTTAGGATGTGGAAATTAGTTTTCAACTCCAGTAAGTCTTATCTGGATACCGTGATCAGAATGAAATGGCCAGAAGGGCAGTAGAATATTCACTGACTGGAAAAAATCATCAAGTTGCCCCAAATCTATCTACAATCCCAGTACAATGAAATTCTATTATTGTCAATTGTCCTTGGTGTCATAAGTATTGAGTAAATAGCTGTACCTTGTCTCTTTTACACAAAAAGATGCCAGTCAAGAGATGAAGGGAAAGACCCAAAATTAGTTGAACGTATTTAATAAATGTGAAGCTACGTTTTTTTTTTTTTTTTTTATCAAATGATAAATAGTGCAATTTAAATGTTTACACATACCCCACTATGGAGATTCAAGAATCCTCTTAGTATTCAATAAGCATCTGAATATTTTAAGCAAAGTACATTACTGCTAAATCCAGCTCTTTGGGCTATATTCAGTTTAGTTGTTTTGATAATGTTTTGATATTAAGACATTTATCTGTGCTTTGCTTGTAGACTGAACAGAACTTTGTGTTGGTAGTATATCAGTATCTCCTTAGCTGGAAAAAAAAAGAATAAATCTCTCTCTTGTTTACTTCTGTCTTCTTCTGGTTTTGTGTCACCTACCTTACACCTAATGGCACTTTATTTTGTCAGATATTTAAGATACTAATGAAAATGTAATGCAGTACAGGTAATCTGAGATATGAGTCAAATCAAAGCTGGAAAGCCTCAAATCAAACTCAGCTGCACTAAGTCCTGCTTATTGTTAATGTTGAAATTGAAGCTGTGCCTTGCCTAGTAACACATATTCATCAAGGTAATTGATTCCTCAAATGGGACACAGTTTGAATCTACCATGTTCAGCCTGCAAATGTTGTAATACAGATTTTCTTTATAGCTGTCACAATGACTGCTGCTCCCATGCTGCTTCACCTGTTGATCTCTTCAGGCACTAGTTCTTCAATATTAGAGATGGTATCAGTATGTAAGATTTTTGGAATGAGGATGAAGCATTATCACATCCAAACATCCACACTTACCTCTCTCACAGGTGCGTGACCAGTAGCCAGTGCCAGTGCAGTCACAGATGAATCGATTCCAGCCTTCTTTGCAGACCCCTCGGTTCTTGCATGGGTAGCTCTCACACTGCTTGCCTGGTTGTTTATTGCATGATGGTTTAATGCCAGCCCCATTTTGTGCCTCAGCAATCTGACGGATGTCCTTGCTTCGACCATCAATGAAAAGGTCACGAATACAGCCCACATAGCCATAGTTGAGCATTGCTGTCCAGAGCTCAGTGGGCAGGATGAGGTTGGTGCGGTCAGTTGGAAGCCCCCCCAAATACATATCACCCTCCAGGTCCAGAATTTCACTCTCACCACTTGCTGTGAATGGGGTCCTTCTGCTGTTTACAGAGATGGTGCCTGAGGAGGGGACAGAGGGAGCAGAAATCAGGGGCATGGATACAAACAGCATTACCTGATAGAAAGGTGATTTCTTTTTTTGTTCTATTTTTTTTTTTTAATTTGCTAAGTCACAAGCCACAGTATTTGGATACTTACAGGTAAAAAAGCTATTTTCTAATTCCTGTGTTTGAAAATAAAAAGCTTTAGTTTAGTTTGGAATGTTTAAAACTATCAAAAAAGTGAAAAGAAATAACCAATAATATTTTATGTCCAAAAATGTCTCTATGTCTTCACTTGACATCTTTTCATCAGTGTTAACTGAAGTTGAACATGGGCCTAGCTCTACTGTCATGCAATATCATTTTGAACCACAAAATTGTGTATTGAATCAGTGCAGCTACACTCTTTATACAGGTATATCCATCCATTCATTTTCTTTCCCCT
Organism: Cichlasoma orientale; assembly: GCA_034780415.1. Taxonomy (NCBI): domain Eukaryota; kingdom Metazoa; phylum Chordata; class Actinopteri; order Cichliformes; family Cichlidae; genus Cichlasoma; species Cichlasoma orientale. Next base: position 3,510 of record JAVDPK010001230.1, read on the forward strand.
TATCCAATTCAGGGTGGCAGTGGGGTTGGAAACTTTCCCAGCTGTCATAGGGGGAGAGGCAGGGTACAGCCAAGACAGGTCGCCAGTCTGTCAGAGAACTATAATGTTTCCAAAGTGTCCTGGGTCTACCCTGGGGCCTCCTCCCAGTATGACACGCCTGGAACACCTCACCCAGGAGGCGCCCAGGAGGCATCCTAATCAGATGCCTGAACCACCTCAACTGGCTCCTTTTGATGTGGAGGAGTACCAGTTCTATTTTTCACCCTATCTCTAAGGGGGGAGGTCAGCTACCTTCAGAAGAAAACTAATTTCCATCGCTTGTATCCATGATCTCATTCTTTTGGTAACAATCCAAAACTTGTGGCCATAGGTGAGGATAGGGACGTAGGTCAGCCAATAGGTGGACAGATCCATTTTTACACTCAGCTCTCTCTTCACCATGGCGGACCAGTGCAACATCCTAAATTAATTTGGTTACTTTTTTCTACCTCAGTCACTTCATTATAAAATCCTCTCATACTATTGAAGTACTAAATTATTGTGCATTGTGATTATTACAGAATTATTATAGACATTTTTGATATTTGAATTTTACATTACTTTAAAATCTCTTTATCTATTTGTATTCTATTAAATCTGTATAACCCACATATCAAACTTCACTGACCTGAGCGTCCATCTCTCTGGATGTCCACATGATACCAGGCCCCATCATTCACCTTTGTCTGAGTGGCCTTAACCTTGATAGTACCTGAGCCCATATCCAGAAGCAGGTACAGGCTGCCATCCAACAGCTCCACAGCAAAGAAATCCACCTGAGCGAGACAAAAAAAAAGTCGCTTTTCTGAAAAAAAGAATGCAGCGGCATACATGGAACACCATAACCAAGTGGCTGACTGAAGGTCCTGATCCGCAAGGATCCCCAGAAGGGACCAGTCCCATCCAATTAATGGCCAATAACCTGCCTCAGCACAAGATGGAAACTCCTCTCAGGCGTCATAGCAGCTAAGATGAGCAGGCACCTGGTTCAATATATGAGAGGGGGCCCAGAAAGGAATTGGCAGAGAGACCAGAGGAGCAAAACACCAGCTACTGGTAGATAGAGCAGTCACTCGAGACTGTAAGACAAGACTGACCAACCTGAGTACTGCCTAGATTGATTACAAGAAAGCCTATGACTCGATGTCTCATACATGGATCCTGGAATGCTCAGAACTGTACAAGATCAACAGGACCCTAAAAGCCTTCATCAGGAACTCAGTGGGGATGTAGAGAACAATACTAGAAGCCAACTTCAAGTGAATTGTACATGTCACCATCAAGCGAGGGATTTACTGATGAGGGGCACTGTCCCCACTGCTGTTCTGCATAGGCCTGAAACCCCTCAGCCAGATCATTGACAAGACTGGCTACGGATGCCGACTATGGAATGGAGCAAACATCAGCCACCTCCTGTACATGGGTAACATCAAGCTGTATGCCAGGAGTGAATGAGATGTCAGTTCACTGATCCACACCATTAGGATCTACAGCAATGACATCGGAATGTCATTCAGACTGGAGAAGTATAGTTAAATGGTAACAAAGCGAGAGAAGGTAGTTAGAACTGAGGGGGTTGCACTACAAGAAGGCAACATTGCAGACATTGAGGACTGCTACAAGTACCTTAGAATGCCACAGGCAAATGGGAACCATGAAGAGTCCGTTAGAAAAACTGCAACTGCCAAGTACCTGCAGAGAGTAAGGTAATTCCTGAAGAGTCAGCTGAATGAAAGAACAAGATCTGGGCAATCAACACCTAGGCCCTGCCAGTCATTAGACACCCTGCTGGGATAATTAGCTGGCCAAAGGAGGAGATAGAAGTCACTGACATCAAGACAAGAAAGCTCCTTACCATCCAAGATGGGTTTCACCCTAAATCCAGCACCCTGAGACTGTACGCTAAGCAGAAGAAAGGTGGCCGAGGACTAGTGAGTGTCAGAACTGCTATCATAGATTAAACTACAAAGATGACCCCAGGTGCAGGCTGTGCAGAGATGTCCCTGAGACAATCCAGCACATAATAGCAGGGTGCAAGATCCTAGCAGGCAGGGCATACATGGAACATTATAACCAAGTGGCTGGCATAGTATACAGGAACATCTGTGCTGAGTATGACCTGGAAGTCCTGAGGTCAAAATGGCATACGCCCCCACAAGTGGTTGAGAATGACCGAGCTAAGATCCTGTGGGACTTCAAGATACAAACTTGTGATGGATAACCAACCAGACATAGTAGTGGTGGACCAGCAGAGAAAAAAGCTGCAGTGATAGACATTGCAATACCAAGTAATGGTAACGTCAAGAAGAAGGAACACAAGAAGTTCAAGAATAGGGCTGAGATAAGATCTAGAGAGGATGTGGAAGGTGAAGGTACCAGTGGTCCCTGTGATAATTGGAACAGTCGGGGCAGTGACCCCCAAACTGGGGGAGTGGCTCCAGCAGACTCCAGGAACGACATCCGAGATCCTTGCAGTCCTAGGAACAGCTAAGATATTGCACAGGACCCTCAAGCTCCCAGACGTCTGGTAGAGGACCCGAGTTTGGAAGACTGCATGCAGGGCAAGTGGGGAATTTCTTTCATATATATATATATATACATTTTTTTTTAACTCTGTGTTGCATTAACCACATTAAAGCCCAATGTTAAGTCCTTTGTTATTGCTCTTGGAGGGAGGGGAGCTTGGTGATCTTACCCTCTTTGACAAAATATTCAGCAGCATAAAGACTGATGATTTTTATTATTATTATTATTATATCAGTTCAGATCATCTCCCTTTATAGAGATAATTTTTATACCTTCAGATTTTCTTCATAGTTATTGGAATCATTACAATGTCAAAGGCCCTGATTAATAGCAAGAAGGGTAACAAAATTTGTACGAGGAGAAAATGGATCAGTTTCTCATGAAGGTAAAACCACAACTTACCTTCAGAGCAGACAACCCACGACCTAAGAGTAAAGATTTGTGATCATTTCTATGGAAATGATCACTAACCTCTGGTGGACAGGAGATTTCAACAGCTCTCAGTTGAACTGCCAGGAAAACCTGCTTGTTGCTAACATGGTGTTAAGGAAAAAAAGAGGCACTAGAGAATAAAGCATTCCTCCTGAAAGAAACTTGCTCAATTTCAACTGAGCATTTTATTCTAACAAGAGGCAGTTGAATCATTTGCTGGACTGTGTGAAAGTGACTGATGGCACAGAGATACAATGGAGTCTATTTTCCACAATATCAAAAGAAGTGTGTCTTGAATTATGTTTGGGTATTTGTTGTGTGTAGAGCGCAAATGTTTGGAAACCACTGATCTAAACCACTGGGAACACCTGGGTACACTACCATAAACACAAGGTCAAGATCTGTAATTTGTAAGAAATAGAAAGAAATTTAAAGAATATAATTTTTGCATGAATTATTTTTCTTTAAAATAATTTGGCATGAAATATGTAAAACAAGGGAAATATACAGGACATATGATAAAAGTGAACAGCAACCCTAATTTTAATTGATCACCTGCCAAAAAAGACGAAAATCTACTTCTCTAAAAATCTTCACAAGGCCAGAGAACATTTTGTATCACATCCACTAAAATGCAGCTGAAATTTCTGTTTTGTCTTGAAGACTGCAAGTCATTCAAAAGCACAAATCAGTCCTTTCACACTGGTTTCATTTGAATTAATATTTACAGCTGTTGGTAGGATAGCATTTCTTAAAGCTGAAATTATCAAGCGACTGAGGAGATTAAGGACTGACCTTGGTGTTCTTCTGGCTGCGTGCAGCATCTTTGCGTTCCTGGGGTTTGCCATGGGTAAAGAGGATGAGGCCGTTGGGCTCAGTCGTACGGAAATCGAAAGAGATGGATCCCATCCGCTTGGTGTTCCACTTAGGGAGACTGATGTAGGCCTCTGGAGTCTCAAAAGAAATTGGATCAAGGGTGGCCACATTCTCACACTTGTAGGATACCTCACCCTGGATTTTCATCTTGGGGTCCACAATTCGAGCCAGGCGGGACAACTCGAGACGGATGTCATTGTTCTTATACACTACCTGTGATAAGGCAAGGAAAGCATTACTTACGCTTTTATTTAGGTTAACACATGTGACACACATTCAAAAAATTATGACAATAATAGTAAATCAATAACATTATAAAAAACCACAGAAAAGAAAATCATGGTCTTATTTTTAATCCACAGGTTTAAAATGATGTTGGCCCAGCTTTTGCAGTTATAACAGCTTCAACTTGTGTGGGAAGGCTTTTTTAGTTGTGTGTTTATGGAAATTGTGGACAATTCTTCTAGAAGCGCATTTGTGAGGTCAGACACTAATGTTGGACGAGAAGGCCTGGCTGACAGTCTCGGCTCTAATTCATCTCAAAGGCGTCCTGTCGGGTTGAGGTCACTGTTAATTCTAGAATGAATAACCAAAGTTCTTTTTCTAAAGTGGGCCAATTATGTTCTCACTTATTTTCTGTCCTTTATATAATGTTCTAATGATTAATGCTCACATTAAATGAGTTTCAAAGGATGATGTCAGTGTATGTACAAGTATTCCCTTTAGGCCTAATTCTCATTCTTCACACTGTTTTTTTTTCCACTCTTGGCTTTGCATGGTCATGACACGCACACAACTCCCGCTGTTGTAACTTCATTTTTTTTATTTTTTTTTTAAGGTGGGTCAACCACCTTCAAAACACTTCAAAACAATGTGATGGGAAGCTTACTCTGAATTTTATGTTTGCTTAATCCACCACACACACCTCCCACTCTGCCTGCCCTTCAGTATTTCCTGCTTCTCAGAGACAGGGTACAAAGTGCTTAAACCCTGTATTCACACCTGCTATCTTCATCTCAAACTGTTTCTGTGGTGTGGGCAGGTACTGTGCAATGGATAATGTGAGTCCTGGCAACACATTGTCACTCTCTATGTGTTTATACACAAATTTGCATCTAATCATTAGTTATTAATCTCTGGCTGTCCTTCACAGTGTGTCTTTTGTCCAGTCTCCCTCCCCTCACTTCCAGCCGGTCACAGCAGATGGCTGCCTCTCCCTAAGCCTGGTTCTGCCTGAGGTTTCTTCCTGTTAAAAGGGAGTTTTTCTTTCCCACTGTTGCCAAGTGGAAAGGAAAGGAGATACTTTAATACTATGGTCTTGCATCTAGCCGGGAGGACCGGCGTCTGATCCGTTGGTGCAAATGTTTATTGTCAAGGTATAGTTTGCTCCATTCTTAAAGAAGTCTCCTGGCTACTCTACTCATTGTTTATCATATCTCAGTTGTCATTACAGCATTTGTCTCTTTTAGCCAGATGACTTCTCCCACTGCTGGATCTTCCTGTTGAATCTTGACCAACTCCTCTATGCTGATGGTTGGAAGGGATGTTGGCAGTTCTTGGCTAATGTTAGCAGTAAAAACTAGGATGGTTTAGCAGTGCTCATTAGATGAGTGTGGTGGGCTAAGCTAGCTCCCGCTGTTTTAGAAGTGCCTTCTCCACGTTACATGTCAAATCCCAGTGAGACAAACTACTGGCCAGGATTTACCTTTAATTGGTATACCAATTATATTGACCACATGTATAATCTAATTAATTACTAACCTGAAAAGAACAGGTAAATGAGATGGGTAGTGTGTTTTCCTCTCCTACTACTGGCAAGTCTGAAGAGGAGAGCCGACTGATGCCAAACTAAACCATCTCACTTTAATGATCCCACAATGGGGAAATGCACAAATTTCCCCGTTGTGGGATAATTAAAGTTTTATCTTATCTTATCTTTTCTAGGGAGGAGGTGCCCCCTTGTGGCACAACTTGGTATCTCACTCCACTGGGTATCTTTTACAGAAACCAAAAATTAAGGCCTAACATACAGCGTGTAAGAAATTTTTAAATCATACAATCATACGCACACATATTTCACAGTCATCTTCTCCAGAAAGTGGAGGAATTCAGTATTAATATCCAAAGAGCTGCCACCAGTCTCTCCATAGAAAAAGACAGTAATAGTAGTCATAAACAAACAAAAGGGCAAGTCTAAGTTTATCAGATAATTCATTTCACAAACTGCTATGATATCTATTTTTCCCAGTGCTTTTCAAACTTTGCAGACTCAGCTCTCAAAAACAAGGTCAACAGATTTCCTCAACCATTTTTTTTATCCATTCATGGATCGTTGGAGATTCTTTATTTAGTCACTTTTTAGGTGTTGCTTTTTTACTGTCAGTTAGCACATCCCCTAAAACTAAAATCAGAATCTGTGGAATGAATATTTACCTTATCTCTGTTACTACATCCAATCATGAGAAGAAACCACAGGTTCAGGTACTTTACTCTGTAATTGTTTCAGCTTCAGAGTTATGAAAAATCTGAAAGTGTTTTTTCAGGAGAATTCTCTCCACCAATGAGAGCTTGATTGTGTTCTACATCCATTTAACTTATTAGCTCTATGTTTGCTTCTTTCTCCCACATTAATCTAACATGCAGAGACATCTCTGATTATAAGGTTAGACAAATCCTAGATGTCACCTGTCTAGAAATATTAGACTTATGTGCATCAATAAATAACTTAATTAAATTCTATCCTTCATCCACCATGGACATTACTTTTTTTTACTTTCAAAATAATGATAATTGAAGGTATCCAAATAAATCATGTTTCTCTAAATGGTATGTTCCTGTAAGTTGTTGAAAGGTATCCATACTGTATGTTCAGGCGATGATATTGCACTTCCATTTCATGTCACAGTTAGTTTTTCTTTCTTTCTTTTGTTTGGTTTGCTTTTTTGTTGTTTGATATGATTTTGGATCCAAAAGGTGACACAGAAAGACTGAGAGCTGGTAGTGATGATGTGGAACTTAACTAATGGTAAAAACAGAAAGTGATGCATTGAAGTAGCAGGAAAACCAGACTACTGAATGAAGTGCAAAAAAAAAAAAAGAAAGAACAAAAACTATCACTATATGAGTTTAGTATAGCCAAAGTATGTGTTGATATTGTTATTCAAATACTGCATTTCTATTTTTTTAAACATGTGATGGTCCTGCTTCTCTATCCAGGAACGCATTTTGTAAAAAGTGAGAGAAAAACACTAAATGATATGTTGGTCTGCAGTTACAGCTGACTTCATTAAACCCACAAACAAAAACAAAACAAAACAAAAAACTATCTGTCTGTGGCGCATTCACGGCCAGAAACACAGTGTAAATCTTTCTCCATAAAACCCATTTGCAACACAGAGTTTCTTATATGAGGGAGTCTCATTCCTACGATGGAAAACAAATAAATGAAGACCACCAATCTTTTATCACAGCAGCCTAAATGCTGTCAATAACAATGGGAGGGTGGTGTCATGGAGGGGTGTGTCTGTGTAAATTGAAATCTGCTCAATTGGAAAATTGAAGGCCTTTTTCCCCCTCTAATTCTCTGGGCAGCAAAAAAGACCCCCCCCCCCCCCCACCCTCCGGTCTATATTTTGGGCACACACATACACAAAATAAACACACCCTCTCCTCTAGTTCACTCTCTTATATTAATGCCTCTGCTCTTGCTAGTTGTTCAGGCTTCTGTTGGAGACTGCAGCAATGGCTGAGTGGGTGGATTGAGGGGACTGGCTGAGATTATCATTAATCCATCAGCACATGACAGTATATCAAGTCATCCCTTAAGGTGCACTTGGCCTGGATAGAAGCAGTCTTTCCGTCTTCTCCCCTCTCTCTTTTTGTTACATCTACCCTCCTCTTACTCACCCCAGCCATCTATCTCATTGCCCCATCTCTCAGCAAGAAGCAGCTGTTCCTTCTCCCACTCAGACTGGGTATTAATTCCCAGGGACAATGAGCAGCTCGATCATTCACACTTCCAAAATAAAAGCCTAAATAAAAATGACAGCATCTTCAGACTGGCTGACAACACAAGTTATAATGTATTTGTCCCCTGTGACCAAGTAATAATCTGCAACATTTTCACATAAATAATAACAAAACCTGCTTTGCTGCCTCAGTGGCTTAGTGCTGTGGTGGCATAACAACAAGACAACCTTGTTTGTTGTTCTAAACAGATGGGCCTGCTTCATTTTTACTCTGTAAAGATCTCATTATGTGTTGAAAAAAAAAGAAGCTTTCCTTTGGAGCTAATGTTGCCTACTCCCACACTTTATTATGGTATCCCATCAACAGAAAAGAGACATACAGTTGTTTTTGGTTTTTTTGATGAATGTAATATAAATTGCCAAAACTCTGTGCATCATTTTCTCATGAAAAGCAATCAAAGTTACTGTTATTTAAAAGACATCCAATGTGTTAAAAAGGTCTAAGGTTAGGTTCATAGCTAGGCCTACCCCATATGGAATCCTTTCCACAAAATAATTATGATGCAAAAATGAACACTTTTAATTTGAAAGGTAACATCTTTTTAGTTTCTGAAACGCTGCTTGTTTAGCATGTGGCTGATAGGTTCAGATCATTAACAATAAACAAGGAACAAACACACTGACAACTACTCTGGTGAAATCCGCCAGCGGAG
>JAVDPK010001230.1:23966-38277 GCA_034780415.1 Cichlasoma orientale
AAAACACTGATTGCTGGAATATTTTATCATTGGCAGAATCAGGTATGGATTTTCATTTTTTAGCATTCTGGAGTTTTGGAACTTTATAATTGAAACAAAAACAAGTGTTTATAAACAACATTTAGCACTTAAGTAGCAAGAAGCAGCAGGATGCACACAACAGTTCCCTGGGTGGAATTAAAATAACAAATCTGGGAGCAAGATTCTGAAATTCTACTTAAAGTAAATTTTATTTATTACAACTTTTTAAATGGCCCTTAACAAAAAAAAAAAAAACAAAGAAAGAAATTCCATTAATTTTTTTTTTCTACGAAATAAGTGTGAAAGTAAATTTTGTGCAGCTTGGCCCAACTTCTGCTGGACCATGTGTCGAACAGCTTTCAGATAACTTGTAGAATGTACTAGGACTAGATATTGGTCTCTTTAATCATCCCTTGGATCTACTTTTTATTTAAAAAAAAAAAGACATATATATATACATATATATATATATATATATATATATATAGTAATTTATACAGTAATTTATTGTCTGAATTATTGTCCAGTAACATTGTCTACAAAATAAACGTGATGCTTCAGTTAAAAAAATAATAAAAAGTTTCTCTAATGGCCAACTTTAAATAACCTGTACAGTAATCAAACTAAACAGTAAGCCAGGTCTTTACCTCCTTGAGACAGCCCATGAAGTTGTTGCTGACTGGAGAACCAGGCAGGTCAGCTGTGCTGGGACTTCCACCGACATAGAAGAAGTCATCAGAACCCAGCATGGTGTAATCTTCCTGGGTGTAGCCTGTAGTGGTCAGAATCCCATCCACTGATATTGTCACCTGGCAAAGATGAATTAAAAGGTAAAGTGAGGGTGGAAAAAGGACTGCTGCTGTTTAAGACATTTATAATTAATAAACACTCAGGTGTTTATTAATTATAAATGTGAGACTGGGTTTAACAAACAAAGACATTTTGCCAGGCTATTTTTTTCAGTCAGTAGATGTTATCTGTGTGAGTGAAACTATTACAAGGTACAGTATACAGGGTTAATAAAATGTCAAAACAATATGTTAACTGGGTAATATTAGCTCCAAGCAATGACACGCATGTATTACTATTCATGTATCACTAATAATCTGCAAGCTGTTAATTTGCTTTTCTGCTGCGTCTAAATAAGTGAGGAAGGAAAGAAAATAATAAAGATATTGTTGCATTCAGGAGCAGATGAAAACACCCACAAACCAACAGAAAGGGAAGAGAAGACATGCTGGGCACACAGAATGGTAGAGTTCAGACCACATTACAGGATATTGGAAAAATTTAATGAAGTAATATTGTTGAGCATTTAATTTGTTATTTTCTATTTCTGCTGATAAGCTGTATAGTTCAAAAAGATGTTATCAGAATATATTTATTAATTAGAATTTCATATAAAGATAACGGAAGGTTAGTAGCCTCAGATACTCTAGACTTAAAACTGCCCACTGCGTGCCTTGCATGCCAACAACTCAACAAGACCACTGAACTTGCAATTTGATTTTGTGAATTCAAAATATTTTTCATTCTATTTGCATGAACTTTTATCATAATTATCAGAAGAATTCTTAAAATACGGCCAATAAATTGTTTTCAGGGGTCACAGTGACCTTGTCCTTTGGCCTCAACTTGTCAACAGCATTAGTAGCATAGCATTAAACTTAGCAATTAAAACTGGGACATTAATTGATCAAATCTGTCCCCAATATCAGTCCACGTCAGTTGATGGTTTCTGGGACCAGCACGGTCGTGCCTATGCAGAGCTTTGCAGACTGGCATGAGCATGCTGTGACTGTGTACTGTCACCAGGGGGCAGTATCAAAAATATGTGGAATAACAGGTCTTTGGGCTACTCCTGAATGTTTTGTGCTGTTGTTGGTCCTTTATTTTAGGCCCTGCTGCAGAGAAGACCAGTGTCATAATATACAAGTTTGGTTTTTTTTGTAGTGAGATGAAGCCTGGTATTAAAAACAATGACAGCTGTCCAGTCCAGCCACTGTCTGAGCTCTTTTATTCTTTTTTCATTTCTTTTTTTTTTAGCTTTGATTACTTTTTATGCTTCTTCCTCTTCGTGGTGAACTCCAGTCTCACTACCTTCCTCTTCAAGACAAATTTTCAACCAATCAGGATTCTACCTACACACAGTTTACATGTTTGTTGTACATCTGGCCTTAGAGTTTTTATAAGAGTTGCCATTTGGGTATGCCAAAAAGGTGAAAGATGTGAACTAATGGTGGATGATACGAGATTCACAAGAAATACATCAAATTAACTGCACATGTTAGAGAAGTAAAAGGTTACTGGTGACCAGAGAGAATAGTCAAACAGGACAATGAAAAGTGAAAATGTGAGTAAATGAACCTGCTAAAGATAGACGGCCTATGATTTAAAACCCATTTCCTTGTTTTTAGAGGAGGGACATCTTGAGGTTCAAAAGTCAGAAAAGAGAAAGGGTAGAAGTACACAGCAAACCAAAGAGATGATAATAAGAATGATATCTACCATACAATGGAGTTTGTTTACCATAGCATATCCAGTGCCTGTTTGCTTTGCAGAAAGATGGGGTAGGTAAAACAAGTTTATATGAGTGAACAGGGGGTTTGTTAATACAAAGCAAATCAAACAACCACAAAAAAAAAGTCAACAGAAAGTGTAGCCTACAATGGCCGAGGCAATGCAAGCAAGGCTGAAATGAGTGCAACAGAAACCAGGGCTGAATGGACAGTCTAGTATGTATTATGTATCGATTGTATAAAATGAGTCTAAAAAGTTTGAAAAATGTGTGATATGATTCACAAATATAAACTAAGTATTAAAAATGTGTACAATGATTTGTGTGTAATTTTTGTTACTTATAAATGCGTGCCCCAATCCACACAAAGCAATTTGAACACATGTAAAACTGTTTTCCAAAAGCAAGTGTCAAAACCTGAATAAAGCTAAATTACACGTGTATTTTTAAACTCAACTATACAAATCTGATCATTTTCACTTTCACAAAGTTCCTGTGTATACAAATGACTAAAACTATTTGTGACATTTGTTTTCAGACACTTACAGAAATGTTAAATGTATGTACGCAAATTGTCTGATATGCACAGATCATGAGAGATGCGTGTAAACGGACTGGTGCTTATATTTTTTTTACTCTACATAAGCACTCAAAGCGCTTTATACAGCATGTCTCATTCACCCATTCACACGCTGATGAACTGGAACACAGGGTTTTAGTATCTTGACCAAAGATACTTTGGCATGGAGACTGGAACAGCCATGGATTGAACCACCAATCTTCCAATTAATAGATGACCTGCTCTACCTCCTGAACTACAGCCATGCCAGTGGGGCTTCTTTTTAGGATGTGTTGTCCCCCCCATCTAGTCTCCCTTCTTGGTTCAGACTCTATCAGTGCCCTCAAAACATTCACAAGCAACTAAAAATGTTGTTTTCTTCTTTGCATGTAAACAGGTGCACTATTTATGTGATGGATTTTATTTTACATGAATTTTCATCACACTTCTCCCTTCTTCACAGGTTTCTATTGAAGCACATCGTGGAGATACTGCATGTGTGTCTTGCACACATCTTTAAACACACAACACTGGCTATGTGCTGAGTTTGTATGTTGCAAAGAAATGGTATTCACTGAAGCTCCATCACAGCCTGAGACATATTCTCCACAATTCTCTGTAAATATGATGAGGGTTACAATTTCTTACTATAAATAAAATCAGAAGTGCACTTGAAGTGGCAGATAGACGGTATATAAAGGATTGATTAGTTAAACAATCTTTAACCACTGCAAAGAATGCATCATTTTAGTGAGTTAGTGACCAATTTTAAGAGAATATTTCCTGATTTTATCTGCGTTTTAATTTCTTTTGAACTTAACTTTCCCTACACTGTAATTACATCAAATAATTTTTAACCTGGATGTAACTACGGTGTAGGGGAATTATTATATTTTTTTAATCTCCTCTCAGTGTGTTTGCCACCTTATCATAGTGGTTTGTGTGTCCCAGGGATCCCAGGGGCTATGCTGTCCATGGGCTTTGCCCAAGGTAGGGTCTCCCAAGGGAAACTGGTCCTGGGTGAGGGGCCAGATGACAAGCGATTCAGGCGACCCTTATGAGAGAAAGATAAAAGGAACGGTTTGTCCTGCCCAGGATAGGGTTACTCGGGCAACACCCTGGTGCCAGGCCTGGGGAGGGTGCTCAAGAGAGTACATGGAGGCCATGCCTTAGCCCAGCTAGATATAGTCAGGTTCACGTCAATGCATGGCCTGGTCTATGGAACCAGTTACCTGGAGGGTGGCTGAACTGTGTTCTAGTCTGGAGTTACCCTCAGTGGGAGGAGGCAGGCTGGGGTGGGTATCCCTACAGTATATCCCCTCGGCTTACTGCCTATTGGAGTTGAAGTTTTTATCAGTGGACAGGAAGGTTGTTTCCCTGTGCCTTTGGTCTGTGGAACATGTCCTGACTGTCTGTCCTGACTGAGGATGCTGGACAGACCTGGTGTACCTAAACATATAGTGAGGGTGCGCTGGGAACGGCTGGCAGAGGCCCAGTCTTTAAGATCTTTAACTCCCACCTCTGGCAGAACTTCCAACAGAATTCCGAGGGAGTCTGAGGACATTGAAGTCTAACTGCCCATCGATTGTTGAGGTCATTGCACAGATCAGTGGCTGCAAGGTGGTTGGTGTCTGTAGTAGTGGTAATCCCCAAACCAGATGGTGGACACCAGAGGTGAAGGGAGCATCAAGCTTAAGAAGAAGTCCTACTGGGCTTGGTTAGCCTGTGGGACTTCAAAGGCAGCCGACAGGTATTGGCAGGCCAAGCAGAAACTGGCTCAGGCGGTGGCCCAAAATTTTGGGTGTGGGAGGAGCTTGGTGAGGCCATAGAAAAAGACTTTAGGGCTGCCTCAAAGCAATTCTTGCATACCTTCAGGCGACTCAGAAGGGGAAAGCAGTGGTCTACTCGCATGGTGTATATGTGCTCCAATGATAGGGGGATCACACTCATCAGCTTCCCTGAGAAGGTCTCTGCCAGGGTGGTAGAAAGGAGAGTTTTTCCATTAGTCAAACCTTAGATTCAGGAGGAACAATGCGGTTTTCACCCCGGTCAGGTAACGCTTGACCACCTCTTTACCTTTTCAAGAATATTAGAGATGGGAGTTTGTCCATTCAGTCTACATGTGTTTTAGGAACTTGGAAAAGGTATTCAACCACATTCCTCAGGGTATCCTGTGGGGGGTGCTGTGGAAGTATGGGGTGTCTAGCCCATTGTTACAGGCCATTCAGTCCCTGTACAACTGCAGCGAGAGCTTGGTCCACATTGCTGGACACGCTGGAGATCTCTCGGCTGGCCTATGTGTCATTGAACCTCTGGATAATCTGCAGGAGGTGACTGGGGAGAGGGAGGTCTGGGCTTCTCTGCTTAGGCTGCAGCCTTCGTGACCTGGCCCCCGACAAGCAGAAGAAAATGGATGGATGGTTTTAATCTGTTTTTGTTGATTTTATCAACTTTTTATCTGTTTAATTTAAATCCTGATGTTTTCATGACTTTCCAATTGTGAATTACTTTGCAGGATAGATTTTGAAAAGTGCTCAATAAATACAGTACATTATTGTGATTATTATGCTTATTTTAGATTTATCTACAAAAACATATCTTTATAAACATTATTAAAACAATATATCTTTAAAAAAAAAACTCTGTACTCTTGCACCTAAAATTCGTAAGTATTTGATTAATTCTTGGAAAATTGCCATCCCCAGGATTTAGCAATGATGTAAGCGGAGAACACAAACCTGTTAACTTGGTGATGAATTTAAAAGACCAACAGGAACACCAGACATTCTCTTAATAAATCAGTGTTAAAGATGTATTGCTGACTAAAATTTGACACCAACTGTTTATTAGTCATAATGTTAACTTAATATCTGCTGTTATTGGTGTCCTACATTACCTGGATCATTTCTATATTAAAAATTGTGCTTAGAGAGAATAGGCAGCATACACTAACTTCAGAGGATGACCTACAGAGAAGTACAACTCTCATCTGTGCTCTCTCATCTGAATTTGTGCCCTGACTGACTTTGTAAGCAGAAGAATGAAAATGAAATTAAGAGTATTAACTTAGGATCTTTAGCTGGTGAACTTCATGAATGTTCATTCTGTAGCAAAAGGTTGAGTATTTATAATGACAATATCTCAGATTGAAACCAGTTCATTTAATGCAAGTATTTCAATCCAGGAATTGATTGAAGATTAAATCTATGCAGTGCTTTTAACTTCAAATCCTCTAAAAGCCCAGGACTAGTATCAGTGGTTGGACCAGTGATGTCAATTTGTTCAGGGTCCAAAGTAAAGTAATGCTATGGCATGCCATATATATATAGACTATAAACTGTATTTGAAAAAGAATCTATTTTCTCTCCAAATAAAATACTTTTCAATTAAAAAAAAGACCCAGGAAGTCTGCAGAAGCGGTTGGTGGCATGGTGAATTTATAAGTCACTTTTTAATCTCCTTTGATCTGGGAGATTAAGGTTTGACTCCAGTGTAAGACTTGGTTTAATATAATATTTGTTGGCATGTATGTTTTGTTTTCACACTCTCTTTTATTATTTTTTTTTATGGTGTTCATTTTAGTACCAAAACTACATGGCCATGTTTACCAAAAAAATGTGATTTTAATGATTCACATTAAAAAAGATCCTTTCACAGCATTAACCATGAAGCTTTTTGTGTATTTTGTTATCTTTTGTGCTTTAATGGGGGGTTACCCCCCCCCCCCTTGGCTGAAGAAAGTGAGCATATAAAGGAAACCAAAGTGTAAGTGCAAAAGCCCACTTTGGGCTGCAATTTATATTTTACAGTTCAGTTGCTGTGGAATCATCCATACAATTTGTCAAGTACGGCTAACTGCTGCAACTGAAATTTTCACATCATAAAGTACACCTCTGTGCCCTACCTGCCGGAGGTTGCGGGTCACTTTGACGTCATGCCATGAGTTGTCGTTGAACTTCCCATTGACTGGTTCCACGATGGCTTCAAACGCTCCGGAGCCCAGGTTGATAACAAGAGAGACAGCTCCATCCTTTAGTGCCAGGTTAACATAATCAGCTGATTTGCCAGTGTGAAGGATAAGGCCGTTGCGCTGCCATGTTTTGAAGGACAGCGTAATCTCATCGCTGCTGCTCTGGATCGGGTTCTGGGAGAGATCGTAGCAGAAGTACTCTGACCCACGGAAAGTGGCCACATTCTCTTCTCTTGCTATAGTAAGAAAAAAAAAGAGTTGTAGGGAAGATTCAGTAAGGGATAAAACATAGCAATAATTGTATTTTCCAGTAGACAACTGCATATCCTTTGCAAATATGTTAGGTATGTGAATGTTTTATGAATAATCTGACATGGATAATGAACATATTCCTTCTTTTCACCAGCTCAAATGTGTTTTTATTTTCAAGTTTGAAGATAACTAATATGGGTACACTTTCTCATATGCTATTTACTATTTTTTTCTTACTTGCTCAGCAATTGGGTGGACATTAAAGGAAACAAAGAAAAAAAACAGGTTGAATAAGTTGACATGGGTCAATTAAACAAAGATACTTTTAGGTAAATAATAGCAATATTCGAGTGATAGTCACTGTATAAATTGTCTAGAAAATATGTACCTTTGGAAATACTGGTCATGTAACAAAGAGGAATGTATGCAAGGCCACAGAGAGCTGTCATATCAGAACAGCAAAGACATAATCATTTCAATGAAATTGCCGTTTCCTATCAAACACCTTGCAACACAGTTGTAACAGATGCTCCAGTCAGGTGTTGTTATCTGTGAGATCACATTCAATTAACTTGCTGTCTCTTAAGCAAAAATGCTAGACGCTGTGCTCAGACAGAAATGCCGCTCCTTGCATTTTAGTGTTTTGGTGACTGATTCACACTTCAGAGCACAGATTTCATGTTTCCATAGGCGTGTTGTTTAGGAAGAAATGGCCACTGCTTTCATCTCACACAGATACCTCAACCATCTGTTTCTCCAAGAAGACTCCATCCCACACACCACAGACTACCCTCAAAATGTGATGGAGAATGTATGTTTTAGTGTGTTGTTCTCCAGCATATGGATGTAAAACCATGTTTCTATTAAATCTGGGAAACAGAATACAAAAAATAATAAAAGTAAAAAAAAAACTGAATGCAATAAAAAAGATGACAAACAAAATATCATCAATCAAGAATTAATACACTGCAAAAAATTTTAAGTTGCAGGCCCTTAAATTACACAGGGGTTGATTGAAATTGGATGCTTTTTAAGTAGCCAAATAATTTTTTTCTCCAGCATTTTTGATCCTTCAGAACTTTTTAAGTACCACAGCTAATTTTTTTTTTTTTAACCACCCTCTGGTCAATTTTAAACTTTTTTTTCCAAACAAGTATTGCTATGCCTTATACTGAGTCATGTGGAAAAATGAGTGCACTCTTTTTTAGGTCTGAGATTTATGTATCAGGAATGAAAAATCATCTTTATAAGGTTCTAAAATTATTTAAATACTACCTCAGATTAACAACAACACATAACAGATTACAGTGTCACTACTGGTAGCATGAAGCAATACCTGGACCCTACAGAGGATGCACAGGTAGTCCAACTCCTCCAGGATGGCACATCAGTACGTGCCATTGGCAGACGGTTTGCTGTGTCTCCCAGCACAGTCTGAAGAGCATGGAGGAGATTCCAGGAGAAAGGCAGTTACTCTAGGAGAGCTGGACAGGGAAGGTCCTTAATCCATCAGCAGCCCCGGTATCAACAGGATGAGCACTGCTACAGCCCAACAAAGTGACCTCCAGCAGGACACTAGAGTAAATTTGTTTGACCAAATAATCAGAAACAGACTTCATTAGGGTGGCCCAACATCCTCTAGTGGGCCCTGTGCTCACTGCTCGGTACCTTGGAGCCAGTTTGGCATTTGTTATAGAATACCAGAATTGGCAGGTCCAACACTGGCACCCTGTGCTTTTCACAGATGAGAGCAGGTCCGCCCTGAGCACATGTGACAGATGTGAAAGGTTCTGGAGAAGCTGTGGAGTTATGCTGCCTGTGACATCGTTCAGCACGAGCAGTTTGGTGTAGGGACAGTGATGGTCTGGGGAGTTATATCCATGGAGGAATGCACAGACCTCTACAGGCTAGGCCACTGCATCCTACTGCCATTAGGTATCAGAATTAAATCTTTAGACCCATTGGGAGACCCTACACTGGTGCAGTGGGTCCTGGGCTCTTCTCGGTGCATAACAATGCCCGGCCTCATGTGGTGAGCGAATGCAGGCGGTTCCTGGAGGATGAAGGAACTGACACCACTGACTGGCTCTCATGATCACCTGAATTAAATCCAATAGATCACCTCTGGGACATTAAGTTTCAGTCAATCCAATGCTGTCAGATTGCATTTCAGACTGTCCAGATCTGGGAGGAAATCCCCAAGGACATCATCGGTAGTCTCATTAGGAGCATGCCCCAACGTTGTCAGGCAGGCACACAAACATATGGGGTCCACAAACTACTGAGTACCATTTTGAGTTGTTGCAATGAATGGCAAAATGGACTAGCCTGAAGCATCATTTCTGTGTGATTCATGCACAATCATGCAAGATAAATATACTGCAGATCCACTGTGCTAGACAGGTGCCAGAAATACTGAAGGGACTAGGAGGAAACTAGTAAATGGGAATACAAAGTGAGGGGAAAGCTACAAAAAAGTAGCTGGACATGCACAGGAGGAATCAACCATGCTGAACAGGCCAATCATAATCCTTGCGGGCTGCACTGACTGGCAGTTACATTTCTCAAGAGGTGCATGTCAGGTTTCGTTGGAGGTTACCAGATGGGTTTTCAGTTACATATGTAGGCCCTGCAAAGGCCTGAGGCAGAAGTCTAAATCAGGCCTAACTCCATTTAACGCAGCAACCTACACTGTCCATCAAAGTGACCAGTCACATTAAGTTTGGCCCAAACAGTCAAAATTCAGTTGATGTGAGCGAGCATGACTCAGCTCATAGTGCAGAAAGTTACCTACAAGACAGTGAAACTGCAGCTGCGCACCCAAAGCAGACGCTTGTGTGCACGATGGCTTCTTTGTGCACGTGGGTTCTGAGTTCTGCGTGCAGGTTGTTGAATTTACACGCGAGGAATTCATCAATCAATCATTTGCTTGGATTATGTTTTTTCTCGTGTGTGACTTTTAACATACTGTAAATATAATTCTATAGACTTTGCATTTATTTGAAAATTATCTGATCATTCTTCATAACATTCTGGGGTATATGCAAACTGCCATCATAAAAACTGAAGCAGCAAAGTTTGTGAAAACTTGTGTCATGCTTAAAACTTTTGGCCACGACTGTAGATATCCAGCACGATTTCTTTCTTAATGAGATCTGATGTGTTTTCAAAGTGTTCCTTTAATTTTTTTTTTTTTGAGCAGTGTATGGAACATCTCTGTTTTATAGAAGTGGTGATACATTTAGAGGGGGAAAAAATCAATAAAAGACTGCCATCACCAAGAAAGGTAACTCGACTCATTTTACAGAATTATGGAATAGTAATGAACTGAGAATGAATATAACTTCTTTATGACTGAAATGGGGATGAAGCAAGGAGATTGTTATAAGGCCATAATGGTTTTAATGGCATCAGTAAGCTGTTCTATTTGGAGCCTTCATTTGATGGATGAGCTTGAATGAGTCCTGCAAGGGGAAATCTATAAAAATGTCAGAAAGACAGGTGGCAGGAGAAGCTATGGTCCACAGTAAATGTCCCTGCTGTTTGAAAGGTAAGGGGATGCTGTATACCATGAGTGACAAAGATACCAATTTTAAAATGATCCTCAATAGATTTTTCAGTCCACATTTACACCTAGTGCTAGCATATAAAAAGAGACAAATTAATATACACATGCACATACACTCATACACAGGCTTGATGAAAGCTTGATTTGGCACCAGCTCAGGTGAGAGCATTTAGAAACTCCTGGGGGGACCATCTGGTATCCCTGTTCACCTGAAGGATAGCAAGGGAATGATTCTATTCCCATTTATCTGAACAACTCTCCGTCTTTGTGTGTGCAAGGCAGTGAGTGCTGTAAGGCAGAGGAGAGGTTAGTTTGCAGGGGTTTCATTGAAAATAAAGCGACTGAGATAATGCAGAGGAGAGTATGCTGGCAGAAGAGTGGAGAAGAGTGAGGAATGCATTATCTTGAGTTGTGCTGAATATGAATGTGATTGCTAGATTCTTCCTTTTTGTCAGCGTAGGGACTGTAAATTATAAGTGAGTGAGAGAGGTATTTTGGGGAGTGGGGTGGGGTGGGGTGGGGGTGATAAAACAGCATGCATTACATGCCACTGGCATTTCCAATGGCGCTCACCCGCAACATTAAAAAGTGTTCAAGCAGAGCCAGAACACAGGAAGTGGACACACTGCAAAAGCACAAAATGGCTGCCTTATTCCTCCATTTGTAACTCTCTAAAATACGTATCCACTTGTAAGTAAGGTTTAAGCCTGATGTGATTCCTAGACTAAAGCTTGTGTAGAATCTCTGGAACCTTCAGCAGTAGTTGCTGAATAATGGATGACGGCTGGTTTGTGCCTGAGATTTAAATTTGAAAACAGATAGCCACTGTTATAAAAGGCAGGTGTGTGGTTGGTTGAAAGAAGTAGATATTTAAGAGCAAGATGCAATATAGAAAGTATCATGGAAGGGCCTAAAATCAGGTGTCTGCTGCAGCTTCTGCCTTAACAGTAGTTTTTCTCTCTTTTTTTTTTTCTGTATCTTGTGAGCACGAGTAAAGAAATTCAAGAGTGGAACACTCTGTTCTTTATGGTGTCATAGCATAGTGACATCATCTTTAAGGGATCGGGATGATCTCTGTTCAAGTACTTTTGTTACACTTTCATCTTCAGCCATTTTACATCTAAAGAGTGGTTTGTGGTGAAAAAAAAACATGGCAAGTCCACTCAAAACCTACAACTACATGTACAATTACATGTCTACAGATCCACCTGTGTAATTCTGTACAAATGGTCAGTTACTACTTTCAACTTTAAAAGATAGTCTTCAAATATAAATAAGAAACAATAACAGGAGATTTGTTTATTTACAGCAGTTTCATCTGCATCTTCCCATTTTGAGGCCTCAGTATGTGTGAACGCTGCCATGTCAGCCTTGGGTGGCAGCTGTAATAACTGCAACTTTTGGCACTTCGCATTGGCTTGATTTTTCAACCCTGAAGGTTTTTGCAACATGAAACCATAAAAGGTTTTTCTTCGTTCTCCTTTTTGACATTTGTTCCTTAATTCAGACAGTGCAGTGTGGATAAACAGGAAATGTGGGAAAACAGAGGTGGGGAATGACAATGTAGTATAGAAATGGCCGATTACAATCAAATCAAGGACTTACTGTTTACATTATTGCCACCCATGTGAGGCAAGTGAGGCAGTTCCTCAGATGTTGTTGTGGGTTCTTTTATGACTTCCTGGATAAGTCGAATTTTTTCACATGGGGACGGGCAGATTTGGATATTTTTTTTCCCTTTAATAAATGAAATCACCATTTAAAAACTGCATTCTTCATTTACTCGGGTTGTCTTTGTCTAATATAAAAATTTGTTTGATGGTCTGAAAAGTGTAAGTGTGAAAAATATGCAAAAAAAATGGGGCAAATGTGTTTTTTTAAAGCACTGTATATACAGATTTTATAGCAAAATACGTTTCTATCCAGATGTCTTTTTCAGGAAAGGCCTAGTATATTTCAGCAAGACAATGTTAAACTGCATGCTGCATCTATTACAACAGCATGGCTTTGTAGTGGAAGAGTCCAAGTGCTGAACCGGCCTGCTTGCATGTTGAGCAGCTAGAATCTTATATCTGACAAGAATGAGATAACATTCTTTTCCCAAAAGTCCAGCAGCTGGTCTCCTCAGTTCCCAGATATTTACATGCTACACAGGTAAATATGCCTTGTCCCAAGTTTTTTGTGATCCGTTGCTGCGATCAAGTTCAAAATGACTTTTTTCTTCTTAAAATGGTAGACCTCATCAGTTTAAACATTTGATATGTTTTCTGGGGTTTTTTGTGAATAAATATGGGTTTAAGAGATTTGCAAATCATCACATTCTGTTTGTATTTACGCAGCGTCCTACCGTTTTTAGAATTGGGGTTTTATAAAATACGTTTGTAGTGTGGCTGTCCTGTGAAGAACACGTATCTCTAAATAAATAGCTGTTAGTGATCTCTGAAAAATAGGCCTATATCTTGATTTTAAAAAGTATATATAAAAAGTATACAGTGCTTAACAAATGTGATGTTTATGCCACGGCTGCCCTAAACTAACATTATTGGTAATTTCCAAAATCATTTTTAATGTTTCTGTAATAGTTAATCCAACAATATGTGCAGGCTCTGTAATCAAAATGATATAATTAATGCAAAAATATAATGTTTTTAATCCATGAAGTTTCAAATTTGGTGTTTTACAAAAAAATCCCAGTTATTTACTTGCATTCCTGAGCAGAATATTCTGTTTTAGTGGCTGAATGTTATGCAAGATTAATTTCTGACTTTAAAAGAAGTCCACTGTGCTGACTCAAATTTAGGTATAAAAACATGAATTCAGTTTGTCATTTACCTAAAAATATATATTTTTGTTTTAAACAAGTTTTTGACCAATTTCTAAAATATTTGTGTTTTCTTGGTTTTATTACAGGTGGTCTAATAAATTTGTATCTGAATCAAACAAACAAAGAAAAAAAATTACAGCCAAATTAAAAGGTTTGGCACTGTGTGACATGGTTAACTGTCAATATCTGCAAGGCAATTAATGGAAAAAGAAAGTAGCGCATTAACAATAGCTGGTTAACTGATTTGGTCAACCAAGTTATTTCTCAGAGATGCAGAAGGCATTCCCTCTACATTATTCAGGCTTTCCTTGCTAACTTTCAAGGAAGTTAATAAAAATGTTTTCACTATACTCGAATTCCTCCATGTTATGACATTAAACACAGAGGGCTTGTTTACTTGCTAATGCTAGCTCTTCTTCTAGACAATGCACAGATGGTAATTGATCCCAGAGCCATGAAACTAGAGCCAGCAGCAGCTTGTCTATCTGCTAGTCTCCCATTAGTCTTCCCAGAGACAAAACACGGTAGAGGTGGGCGATACCGGGAATTTTGGTATCGATCCGATACCAAGTAAATACAGGGCCAGTATCGCCGATATC
>JAVDPK010001230.1:38377-49773 GCA_034780415.1 Cichlasoma orientale
GGGGGAGGGTGCGCTGCTCGGTGCTGTGTGACACAGCGCAGCGCTACTCTTACAGACAGAGTAGACTTTGATGAATGTGCGTGCGCAGCAGTCAGTGCGTGCGGGAGAGAGAAAAAAAGCTTGAGTATCGATCTTTTTACACGAGTATTGTTCAATATCAATACTAGCGTGGGTATCGATATTAGGATCGATCCGCCCACCTCTAAAACACGGACACACCCATGAACTCGAAAAGCATTACAGATTCCAGACGAATCAAAGGCAAGGTAGAGTTAATCCTGCTTCCAGAGACAATACCCAGGTGCAACCACAAGAATGCAGTAATTTAAAAAATGGATGCAAACAGGCAATAGGAGAAACTTATCTTCTTAGTGATTCTACACGGTGGTAAATATAGCTGTCCAAACTTTCATGAGATGGGTTGCTGCCATCAAATTCAAAATTAGATAATAAAAAGTAATAATAATAATAATAAGACTGGCATTTTCTGAGTCAAATTCTGGCAGTGGCTCAAAATAATTAAAAGAACACCCTGAAAACACATCAGGGCAAGCAAGCAAGGCAAGCAGTGCTTGCTGAATGAAATTTTAAAAGAGACATCAATTGAAACATACCAATATCTCAAACACCATTTTGTCCCATAAAACTTCTCCCTTTGCTTGTATGCATCCATCTAGTAAATGACATCTCTGAGCCACAGTTTGTGGAAGCAGGCTTGACTCTTTTTGACTCAGAGTCATTGGAATTTTATGTATCTCTCCGCTTTATAAGCATGCCTGTGTCCCATTAACAAAGGCTGGAGTTGGGGCAGCTTTTTCTGGTCGCATTGTGGATAAACCTTTAGTCTTTGACAGGAGACCGGCATGCAAGAAATGTTTCCACTGGCTCTGAATTCACTGCTCTGACATCAATTTCAATCTGTGAGTTATTGTACACATGCACAGTATACAAGCGGTTTACTCTGATTTATCATCTTTATATATAAGCTTTCTCTTTTAAGAACTAATTAACATGTTTGCAAGGAAAATCTTGATGATGGAGACTGGACATGAACTCCCATTATGTCCAGTTATATACTACAAGTTGTTTGAACATGTGCAGGCTCAACCATCATTTCGAGATTTGTATCTATGATGAATAATTTGGTTCGCCAAATGTATCAAGTTTAAATAGTCATTTTGTTAACACACCACCTTAATTTTTCATTGATATACACTGTTCAAAAAAATTAAAGTAACACTTGGGTAATGTGTTAGGAATGAAAAGATGCCACATTGTTTGATGGAAATAAAAATCGGAAATAAAAACCTATAGAGGGCTGAATTCAAAGACACCCTAAAAATATAAGTGAAAAAAAGCTAGTCCATTTTGTTAAAATATCATTGCAGACACTCAAAATGGTACTCAGTAATTTGTAAGCTACCACAGATCTACCACACCAGGCAAGACCCCAGGTGCAGGCTGTGCAGAGATGCCCCTGAGACAATCCAGCACATACAGTAACAGCAGGGTGCAAGATGCTAGCAGGCAGGGCATACATGGAACACCATAACCAAGTGGCTGGCATAGTATACATGAACATCTGTGCCAAATATGGCCTGTAAGTCCCAAAGCCAAATGGGATACGCCCCCAAGGGTAGTTGAGAATGACAGAGCTAAGATCCTGTGGGACTTCCAGATTTAGACGGACAAACTGGTGATGGCTAACCAGCCGAACCTAATAGTGGTGGACAAGCAGAGGAAGAAAGCCGTAGTGATCATCAAGAAGAAGCAACATGAGAAGCTCAAGAAATACCAAGGGCTGAGAGAAGAGCTAGAGAGGATGTGGGAACTGAACATAACAGTGATCCCTGTAGTAATGGGAACACTCGGGACAGTGACCCCAAACTGGGAGAGTGGCTATAGCAGATTCCAGGAATGACATCCTAGATCTCTGTCCAGAAGAGCGCAGTCCTGGGAACAGCTAAGATACAGTACTGCACAGGACCCTCAAGCTCAAGCTCCCAAGCTCGGAGGACAATGATAATGACTTTTTTGTTTTATATATATATATATATATATATATATATCCTAGAAATTAAAGAGGAAAATGCTGTAGAATTTATTTACCCAACAAGGATAAAAAAAAATGGACTGTTGGAGATCTCTTAGGGCTTTAACTTAAATAGGTTTATTATCAACAACACAAACCAAAAGAAAAAGAAAAGGAAATTCAATTTCCCTTTAAACAGCAATGGCTAATAAAATAGCCCAAAGCAGTTTTAAATCAGTAGTATTGTAGTGTATACTAAAAATATTTGCAGAACCTTGCTGATAATATGTCCCAGATTTTTTAAACCTTCAGCAGCCTGGCACTGAGAGCACAGTTAAGCAGACATTCAATTTAATTTAATGCAATTCGTGTAGAGCGAAATCATAACATCAGTCGCCTCAAGGTGCTTTATATTGTAAGATAAGGACCCTACAATAATACAGAATCCCAGCAATCAGGTGACCCCTATGAGTAAGCACTTGGTGACAGTGGGAAGGAAAAACTTCTTTTTAACAGGAAGAAACCTTAGGCAGAATCAGGCTTACTGTAATAAAACCTATTCCCCACTGTAATGCAATTCATTAATGTAAATGATCAGACAGGACGGGGCTTTCAGGGAATAATCATAAGTCTTCAGTTTCTATGCCATTTGTCAGAGCAAGATTCAGAGTGTGGTTAAAGTGGTGGATGGGCTCATTTACATTTTGAGAGAAGACAGTTGAATCTAATAATAGATTAAATGCAGTGTTGAGCCTGTCATTTATAGCATCTACATGGATGTTAAAATCGCCCACTAATTTTTTTATCTCAAGTGAGCATCAGCAGATAGAAATCAGATAGAAACTCTGAGTAAGGGCCAGATGGACGATAGAGAATAACAAATAAAACAGGTCTTTGAATTTTCCAATTAAGGCTACAAAAATGTCATCATCCAGTGCTGTTGCAGCTGGCTTATAAAAAAGTAATATTACTCAGTAATATTAGCTCCTTGGGCTACTTAGTTTGCATTCTAGTGCTCAAGATTAAGGTTTTAATGAAGCTCACTGGGTGTTTTCGACAGTTGTTATCGCAGGAGTCAATGCCTGAATTTATAGCCATTATCTACTAATCAAAAGGTCTTAGTTTGCCTGGTTCAGGACATCCATTACTTTACATTTAGAGTGTGGATCGCTATTTATCATTACAGGCTAATTTGTGGAACAGTGTGGATATTATTACGCTTACATAGAACAAAGGCAGCCTGGTCTCTTGTCATTTTGTGTAAATAAAAGAGCAGCAAGGAGATGAACAGCATCCATATCAGCCACACGTGCTTTCCTTTAGTGGTACTTGAGACTGACTTTATCAGATGAATGCTGTCAGCTGTCATGACATAATCAGTTTTTATAGCTATTATGTCTTTAGCCTAACCAAACTTTGGGTTTAAACATTGGGAGATCAAATTGAATCTTCTTTATTTATAGCATGAGGTACTCTTTAAGAAGCCAAAAACCAACTATCAGTTGGGTCTTTTTGGTTAGCATACTTGTAATTTTTAAACCCCAATGGTAGTAATGGCATTGTGGGCAGTAGCAATAGCATTGTTGGAAAGTAATTTTGCAGGTCGGAAGAAAAACTAAATAATCTAGGGACTACTAGCACTACTCAAAACCTTCATTTGTTGACTTACTGTACCAGTCAACAAATGAAGGCATTTAAACCTAGGAGTTAGGACCATGATTGCTTTGATTAGGGATGACTGTGGCTCAGGGGGTAGAGAGGGTTGCCCAATTTGAAGGTTGGTGGCGTGATCTATGACTTGTGCTGAAGCAAATGTTACAGTAAGACTTTAAAATGCAGACTCCAAAACCAGTAGGTGATGTCATGGTGCATATATGCTTTCTATGTTTTGTAACTGAACTGTGATTTAATAACTGTGCCACATGAATGTGAGAATTCTTTGTGTGCTGGTCACTTACGTTCCACACAAAGAAATTTTTGCATATTTGCCATACCCAAATGGAATCCTATAACAGAAGACTAGTGAGGCCAAAATGCAAGGAAGACACTTGATCAGACAGGTATCGTATTTTTCTTCTTAGATTCGGAAAGTACCTTCAGTAAGTGGTGAAAATGCAACCCCCACTTTACCCCTCGGAGACTGGCTAGTGACCTGGTAGATGTTTAGACAAGAGCATTCCATAGCTTATAATTTATAATTAGTTATAAAAATAAAATGGTTTAAAATTGTTTAATTTTTTCATAAATACATATAGTATTTATGAAGTATGCTTTTTAGTAAAAAAAAACAAAAACATGTTTTTTAGTATGCTTTTTTTTTTTTTTTTGATAAACAAACAATCAGACCAGTGTTAATATCACACCAGCTTCCACAATAATTGCAATATGTCTTTTAGTACTGACTACTTCACTAAATGAAACGGGCTCATCAACAGTATTATCCTCTGTGGTAGAGACCTGGGTCACAGAATGTGGATTACAGATTAATAGCAAGAGGGTTGTGAACAAATAGAAAATAAGAGTAAATCCTCATGACTGAGCTGAAAAAGCTTATCTGAGGAGAGGTTGGTTGGCACAGGATGGCTGAAGGAGGCAGAAGAGAAGGGGCTGGAGGGGAGTTAGTAAAGATGACGGGGGAAGGGTTTGGAGATAACATCAGTAATTTCAGCATGCTGGTGGGTTTCCATTTGTTTGGTAGCTTGACCATTGGTGCGATGGGATGTCTGAACCAAACAGAAGTGTGGAACTGAAACAGTAGCGACAGGAAGGGGGATGGAAGCAGTCAGACATTAGCGCAAAGAAAGAAAAGCAGGTTCTGCCATTTTGATGGCATCTAGAGAGTGAAGGCTGAAGTGCTCAGACAACATTTACACACAGAGAAACACACATCTGGCTAAAGAGTGATAAATCAGTTTAATTGATCTCCACTGAAAATAAGATAAACTGAATATTGGAAATACTGTTAGATTTGTTCAACTAACTTAACTTCCAATTAAACTAATCACCAAAGGTCAGTCTAGTGAGAAATGGGTCATGGAAGAGCTGAATGGTAAATAGGTTTTAATTTATTTATTTTTCCTTCCTCTTACTATCCACTTAGTGGCCAGCAGACAGTTTGAGGTCAGGAGTAGGATGAGGGTTAGGCTCAATTTTATCCCTTTATATTGAATTGTATTCTCTTTGGCATGCCCTAATGAAAATCCTAGAACAAATGTATGGCAAAAATGAGGCACATAAGAGACTGATATCAGATACATGGCATGCATTGTACAACAAAAGGAAATGCTAATAGTGTTTCATACAATAACATTCAGAGTATTTATGGACCACTGACCAATGAAAAGGCAACAATCTGATAAAAATAGACCACTAATTATGCACCATATTTCTGCCTCCTTCAGCCCTAACAATAACCACATTATACTACATCATAGCTCCTGACACTAAACTGGCATTCCTTCATAAATGCCCCTGCTGCGTAATTGCCATCATACCCAGAAGCACATCTGTGTTGGCTTTATATATGGAATGCTTCTCTAAGGTCAGTTTACTATATACTATAAAATTAAAGGCACATTTAAACCACACATCACAGCTTGATGAATGAAATATTCCAACTGAAAATCTTTTTTTTTTTTTTTTTTTTTACTCAATATACTGTAGATAACCCCTATGGCAAGTAAAAAAAAAAAAAATCAAGGGTCAGAATGCTCAAAGCACAGGCTGAGGAGGAGGAGGAGTAGCAGCAATCTTCCACTCTAGCCTATTAATCAACCATAGACCCAGACAGTTTTAATTCATTTGAAAGCCTGACTCTTAGCCTTGTACACCCTAAGTGGAAAACTCAAAAACCTCTTTTATTTGCTCACCTGGCCCTTATTTAGAGTTTCAATCTGATTTCTCAGACTTTTTATCTGATTTAGTGCTCATTTCAGATGATTTTAACATCCATGTACATGCTGAAAATGACAGCCTCATCACTACTTTTAATCTATTAATAGACTCAATTGGCTTCTCTCAAAATGTAAATGAGCCCATCCACCACTTTAACCATACTCTGGATCTTGTTCTGACAAATGGCAGAGAATCTGAAGATTTAGCAGTATTCCTTTAGAACCCTCTTTTGTCTGATCATTTCATAATAACATTTAAATGTACAATTATGAATTACACAGCAGTGGGGAATAAATGTCTTTACGTACGTCTTTCTGAAAGTTCTGTAACTAAATTTAAGGATATAATTCCTCCACTGTTATTTTCAATGCTATATGCCAACACAATACAGAGCGGCTACCTAAACTCTACTCCCACAGAGATAGATCATCTTGTTAATAATGTTACATCCTCACTGCATATGACTCTGCATACTGTGCCTCCTCTGAAAAAGAGCCTCAAATATGGAGTGCTTGACTCTGTGGTATAACTCACAAAAGTGCAGCAAAAAGCAAATAACCCCTAAGCTGGAGATGAAATGGCATCTCGCAAATCTAAAAGATCTTCATTTAGCCTGTAAAAAGAATTTATTGTCAGAGCTCTGTTGAGCCCAGTATTCCTGTAACCTTACTGTAACTAGTAATGACTTCATTAATTTCTTCACAAATAAATTTTTAACCATTAGAGAAAAAAATTATTCATAACCATCTCATAGGCGTAATATTTAGTTTGTTGTTCATGAACGAGCTGGCTCTAAGAGCCAATTCTTTGGAGCAAACAAGAAGCACCAACTCCCATCCAGAGAGGGCCAAATCTGCAGGCGCTCATGCTCAGCTCTGCTGAGAATCCATGCAGGCAGGGGCGGGTCTTTATTTTGATGGTCACACTATGCAGCCAGTCCATGCAAAGACAGATGGGGATCATACAATTATGTGAAAGGCGCAAGGGGGGCAGATGCTCCAAAGACAGCAAGTATAGTGGTACAGGCCAGGTACACAGAGGGGAGCTGGATTTTAATTCAATGGATTAAGTTTGATTTAAATCAAACTTAATTGATTTGTTTCCTATGGTTGCTTTGGTTGTTGTGGTTTCTGTGTTCAGCTGTTCATTTAAAGTTTAATTAAAATGGTAAACAGTAGCAACGGTGTTTTCTAATGAACAAATGCATACAAACAAGGTTTTTGTGAGAATGCTGAATTTAAAAAAATCCTTACCAACACAAATAGAAGGCTCCAATTATCTTTGAAAAGAGCTGAACCTCCCATCATTAGTATCATTATGTACAGCTACTTTCCATACTACTGATATTTATTTAGACTCTTTCCAGTCTCTCCAATTTCTCTTTCAATAATTACTTCAATAATTACTTCTTCCAAGCCATCAACGTGTCTACTGCACCCCAATTCTGCAAGACTGCTCAAAGAAGCCTTACCATTAATTAATGCTTCAATCTTAAATGTGATTAATCTATATCTATTAATGGTAACAGCTAACTGATCATCTGAAGAGGAATGGTTTATTTGGAGAGTTTCAGTCAGGCTTCAGAATTCATCACAGTACAGAAACATTAGTGAAGGTTACAAAAGATTTTCTCATGGCCTCCGACTGTGGACTCATCTCTGTGCTTGTCCTGTTAGACCTCAATGCAGCCTTTGCTACTGCTTTTTATGACAGAGTTTAGAGCATGCCATAGGTATTAAAGGTACTGCACTTCAGTGGTTTGAATCATATTTATCCAACAGACTCCAATTTGTTCATGTAAATGGGGATTTTTCTTCACACACAAAGCTTAATTATGGAGTTCACATTGTTACATGCTAGGACCAGTTCTATTTACATTAAACGTGCTTCCCTTAGGCAGCATTATTAGAAGGCATAGCATAGTTTAACATACATCTTCTGCTGCTCTACCTTGGACATATCATCAGTGTTGTATCCTGGCTTCATCGGGTGTTTCGGGTCTTACAACAGACACCCTCTGCCAGGTGATCCGACTGAGGTTGATCAAGCCCCAGCCTGTGTCCAAGTGGCTAACTACGTTGTCCATTTCTCCCCTCCTCCTTAGCCACAGCCATCTCGAAGCCTTTTCCGCTGCCTCTATGTTGGTTTTAATAGCTGACCTCCTGCTTCGCCCTGTGATGCCCAGGATTCCATAGGCCTTGTTGAATGAGTGGCCTGCAATCCCCCGACAGCCCACCTCCACTGGTATGCACATGGTTGTCCACCCTTTCCTGCAGCAGTCCTCCACCAGCTCCTGGTATTTTGCCCTCTTCCTCTCCTGTGCCTCCTCCATCCTGTCCTCCCAGGGCACTGTCAGTTCCAAAAGGATAAGCCGTCTTGTGGAGCTTGACACCAGGATGATGTCTGGTGTCAAGGCAGACTGGGTGATGTGAGATGGAATTTTTAATTGTTGATCTAGATCAACTGACATCACCCAGTCCTGTGCCATGGAAAGCAGGCCTCTTTGTTCACTCTTGGGTCTAATCCTTGGCTCTTCACCTGCCCTGACAAACCTGATGGTAGTGGCCATCCCTTTGGTGGGTCTACTATCCCCAATCCCTTCCCTGAATGCCTCTGCGATGGACTTGAGGGCGTGATCATGCCTCCAGCAGTAACAACCTTCACCCAGTGCCTTGGAGCAGCTGCTCAGGATATGCTTGAGGGTCCCTGACCTTTAACAGAAGGGGCAGGCTGGTGTTTCAAGTTTTCCCCATGCAAAGAGGTTTGATGAGCTGGGAAGAACATCATATACCCCCTGAATCAGGAACTTAATCCTCTGTGGATTCTACTTCCAGATGTCCTGCCAGGTCACTTTCCGCTCCATCGCCTGCTCCCACCTTGTCCAAGCTCCTTGCTGTCGTATGGCCACTGCACTGTTCCACCGCACCTCGTCCTGCAACAGTTTGTGCCTTCCCTTCCCACCGACCGTGTTGAGTTGTATTGATGGTACTCTGCCAAGCCCAGCTCTGCCCCGAGCCACCCCCCCAAGATGTGCCTTGTGCTGCAAGCAAGCCTCTGCCTGCTATACTGCCTCTCCTGACTTCCACTTCCTCCCTGTCCTCACAATGATAGCTGCTCCTGACACTTTGCTGTCTTCTTGAGTCCCTGTACTGTAGGTGTTCTCTTGAACGAATGAGGATGAACTCCTCCCTGACAGAACTGAAGGGAAGCCTTAGCTTGTTGGTATTCCCATACAGAGCAATGCTGCATAGGCTACGTGGCAGGCCCAGCCATCTACATAGGTAGCTGCTCACTTTGCGCTTAAATCCCTCCACCACTGTCATGGGCACCTCATAAATGAGCAGAGGCCAAATAATTCTTGGCAGGATCTCATCCACCCGTTCAGCTCGGCACAAGTTGCCTTGATTGAAAGTATGTCTTTCAGACTACTGTTAAAGACTTTTCCAAGGCTCTTCACGGGTTTTTCTATTATCATCGGAATCTGATCTTTGCCTAGCCTGAAGTGGAATCGGTCTGTGATCTTTCCTTTCTTCAGAACCATCGATCGGGATTTGGCGGGCTTGAAACTCATGCGTGCCCAGCAGATGATCTTTTCCAACCCCTGGAGAATCCACCTAGCTCCTGGCACCATTGTGGTTGTCACGGTGAGGTCGTCCGTGAAGGCTCTGATTGGCGGTTGTCTTCTTCCTGACTTACTAAGAGGACCACGGTACTCTGGTTCCACAGACTTCACCAGCATGTTCATTGCTAGTGTGAATAAAATCACTGAGATAGTGCACACTGTGATTATCCCCACTTCAAGATGATGCCAGTCAGATGTTGTAAACCCTGAAGAGACTCTCAGGCTGAACTTGTTGTAATAGTCCAAAATGAGGTCTTTCACCTCTTACTCTCCACGCTGAGCAGAGAGATAATCCAAAATGGGTCGACTTTCTCAGATCTCTCCTCTATTGGACTGAACACCCCTTCTGCATATTGCCAGGAGTCAGCAATCTTCCCTCTCCTCCAGACCACCTTCAAGGCTCTCCACAGGCGGGGTTCCATCAGATTGAAGTCTGTTGTTCGCTGTGGTGGGTTAATGAGAGACTCGCATACTCCCAGTGGATGGTTTTGTTTACTGTCACTATATGTGATTCTAAGGTGTCTATTGATGGTGTCTTCTGAACAGGTTATGTGGCCAGACAGCTTCATACCCAGGAGCTCATTGGTCAGTTTGTAAGGGTTGGCCAAGAATGTGGCTCTTTTCCTTGCCCTCTCCTTGCGCCTTCTCCTGTGGTACTCTGCTCTCCACAAGGCCAGTAGCTTCTTCCTCAGGATTGCCTGTAGGTCTAATAGCCCTTCCCTTTCCACATTGCCTGCTTTCTTATACTGCCTCTTCAGTGTTTTGAGCTCCTTCCTGAGGTGTTGAATCTTCTTTGCTCTGTGGTTTGGAATATAGCCACAACATTGACTATGATTGTAGCCACAGTTTTAAATCGGCTGTCCACATCCACTTTAGCAGTCCCCTCCAGAATCTGGTCTACATCCTCATCAAACTGATGCCACTCTGCTTTCTTTGAGGCCTGTTGCCATTGGATCCTTGAGAAGGCCGCTGAGACACCCTTGTGGTTACTGAGTGCAGCTTGATGGCGTTGAGGGCTATGTTCCTCAACAGTTGATGCTTCTTGAAGGCTCTGTATGTTTCTGGATGCTGGGACGACCATTTGAGTGCTTGAGGTTGCGGTGACTGACACTACGAAGCTCTGGACACTGTGGTTTGCCTCCGGGCCTAGCTCCTCCGTTGTCTCACCAGAAGATACTTCTGTGTGCTGTGTCACCACCTCCCCTGCTTTGCAACCCTTCCTGGCCTGGTGTATCTTCAAGCCCCTGATGTTTTTACAGGCCTTGCCACAGATGCATCGTACATGTGCTCTCGTGTGATCATTGTCCCGCCTCATTAACCTTAAGACCGTCCGGTTGGGGTGCTCATCCTCCCCGCCTCTCGGGCACCCCTGGGGGTATTTCTCCATTACGATTTCCGTAGCCTGATTGGGCTCTTCATTGCAGAAGATGTGGTTCGGGCTGCCAACCCTCTCTACCCTGGCTGCCGTCTCTCCGGCTGTCTTCTGACTCTCCAGGTGTCACTGCTTTATATCACAGTTCTCAACCAGTCTCTTCCTGATTGTCACTGGTTCTACTACATCTTACAGTTTAACATACAACATACATTTTCAATGCAATGCAGATGATACCCAGCTTTATTGATCCATGGAGAAGACACACACCAATCAGTTAAACTGCAGGAATATCTTAGAGACAAAGGCCTGGATGACCTCTAATATCCATCCATCCATTCGCTTCCGCTTATCCTTTTTCAGGGTCGCGGGGGGGCTGGAGCCTATCCCAGCTGACATAGGCAGGGTACACCCTGGACAGGCCGCCAGTCTGTCGCAGGGCTAACACAGAGAGACAGACAAGCATTCGCACTCAC
>JAVDPK010001230.1:70665-84007 GCA_034780415.1 Cichlasoma orientale
ACGTGAAATTTAAAAAGTCGCGAGATTTCCTAGAATCGACTAGTCGACGAGTCGACTAGTTCGTTCAACCCCTAATATATATATATATATATATATATATATATACACACACACACACACACACACACCAATCACTCATAGCTATTTCATGGGCTTACTGTAGATTAACAATAATCCATTTTTCAGTTACTATCTTTAGATATAATTTCTATATAAAAGGTATTAGGTATATTTCTACAAATATTTCTGTAGTTTAATATATTGCAGCATTTCAGCTTGGTAATAATATAGTCATAGTGGGATATTAGTGGTTGTAATTGGGTAATAAAAGATAAAGTAGTAGTAGTAGATTTTTCTGCTTGTTGGTTTATTTATTGGATTTAAAAATGGAGGCAGTAATGTGGATAAGCAGACATGATTTTCACTTTATGAGTTAATACCAGTCTAATATTTTTAAGATCACACAAAACAATCTCAATATGTTGATTAGAAAATTATAATTGTAAAATTAATCTACACTTATGTTCAAACTTTTCCTTTTGTTTAAAACTGCAAAAACTACTCGAGGTAAAAGACTGCTGAAAGTGGAATTTTGTTATTGAAATGTAAATAGTTATTTGTTTTCAGGGATTTATGACACAATATCTGCTGTTTCATATACTGAGCATGCTGTCCTTTTTTCTTTTCCTTCATAGTTTTTATGCTGGGAATACACATCATGGGTGTCTCTGATGTTACATGTCTGACACTGTTTTCTTCCATCTTTTGCATGACTTCAGATACATTCAATTCAAATTCAATTCCATTTAATTTTATTTATATACTGTTAAATCACAACAACAGTCGCCTCAAGGCATTTCAGAAGCGGAGAGCATAGACTACACAGGATTTTATATTTTAAAAATTGTCTGTATTCTCTATACTGTTGATGTGCCTGACTTCCTTCTCTTCTTCTTCTTTTTCCAGCTGTTCCCAGCTGTTCCCTTTAGGAGTCACCACAGTGAATCATCTGCTTCCATCTCGTCCTGTTCCCAGCATCCTCCTCTGTCACTTCAGCCTCTGCATGTCCTCCTTCACTACATGCATGAATCTTCTCTGTGATCTTCCTCTTTTCCTCCTGCCTGGTAGATCCGTTTTCAACATCCTTTGTCGAATATATTCACTACCTATCCTCTGCACATGGTCCAAACCATTCCAGTCTTGCCTCTCTAACTTTATCTCCAAACTGTTTAATCTGAGCCGTCCCTCAGATGCACTTTTTTCTAATCCTGTCCCTCCTGGTCACTCCCAATGAAAATCTTAGCACATGCAATCTGCCACCTCCTCCTGCATCTTCTGTCTTTTGTTAGTACCACCATCTCCAAACCATATATCAGAGCAGGCCTTGCTACCTTCTTGTAAATCTTCCCTTTCAC
Organism: Cichlasoma orientale; assembly: GCA_034780415.1. Taxonomy (NCBI): domain Eukaryota; kingdom Metazoa; phylum Chordata; class Actinopteri; order Cichliformes; family Cichlidae; genus Cichlasoma; species Cichlasoma orientale. Next base: position 72,081 of record JAVDPK010001230.1, read on the forward strand.
TCTTGCAGCTATCTTTCTGTCACAAATCATCCCTGACACTTTTCTCTACCCACTCCACCTGCCTGCACTCTCTTCTTCACTTCTCTTGTACACTGTCTATTGCTTTGTGTGGTTGAACTCAGTTATTTAAACTTGTCCACCTTCATTACCTTTGCTCCTCACATCTTTGCTTTTACACCTGCCTTCCTTTCATTCATAAACATGCATTTTGTCTTGTTTCTACTGACTTTCATTCCTCCTCTCTCCAGTGAATACCTCCATCTCTTCAGGCTTTCTTCCACCTGCTCACTGCTCTCACAACAGATCACATTGTCATCTGCAAACATCGTAGTCCATGGACACTCCTCATGCACTACCGCAGTTCCTCTCTTGGCAGAAAGTATATGATATGAGAACCCTCACAAACAGCAGATAATATGCTTTCTCTACACAAAGACAGTGTAACTCCTTCTGACTTTCTCTATGCTTCTCCATCAACACTCTCAAAGCAAACATTGCATCCGTAGTGCTCTCTCTCAGCTGCTCACTGATCATCACCTCTCTTCTTAACCTGGTTTCAACAGCTCTTTGCAGTAGCTTCATGGTATGGCTCCTCAGTTTTGTCCCTCTGTGGTTACTGCAGCTGTGCACATCAACCTTGTTCTTGAAAATCTGTACCAGCACACTTCTTCTCCATTCATCAGGCAACCTCTCACTCACCAAGATTGTGTTAAACAATCTTGTTAAAAACTCCACTGTCCTGTCTCTCAGATTTCTACGTATCTCCACAGTTATGTCATCTGGACCAACTGCCTTTCCACTCTTCATCCTCTTCATAGCTGTTCACTTCATCCTATGTCTCCTAATATTCTTTCTGAAAGAGTCCTAATACTCTTTACTTTCTGCTAATTTTCCACTATCCATCCTCCCATCTCATTTTCTTCATCCATCAGTTTCTCAGAGTACTCCGTCCATCTTTTCACCATACTCACTTCACTTTTTAGTACATTCCACTCTGAATACTTTACTGTACTTTTTCATTCCATCTCCAAATCTCCTTGTCTTCTTTCCTCTGTCCAGCAGATATAACAAACATCATCTTCTTCAACTATACCTTCCCAGTCATCTGGTAGCGCTTCCCTGTATCAACTCTCCTATCTCTTTCAGATTATGCCTTCTGCGTAAGATATGTTCCACCTGTGTGCATCCTCCTCCAATTTTATATGTCACCCTATGTTCCTCTCTCTTCTTTGCAAAATTCACTACAGTTTGTCCTTCCACATTCCTCTCCTTAACACCATACCCACCCAACACCTCCTCATCACACCTACAATGTCCATTGAAGTCCACTCCAGTCACCACTCTCTCCCCTCTGGTGACATTCTCTGCTTCATTCAGGCTGATCCAGAATTCACTTCTCTCTTCTGACATCCACCTTGTGGGGCATATGCACTGACAACATTCAGCATTACCCCTTCAAATTCCAGCTTCAACGTGTGATCCTGTCTGACACTCTCTTCACCTCCACAACACTGTTCTCATACTCTTCCTTCAAGATTACCTTCCTTCTCTCCATCATATGAGCCATCTTATTCTTGATGATCGACATGTTTGATTTGGCAAAAATTTTTATGATGCCTTTCGTAACACAACATTTATCCCAACACCTGTGGCTTGGTTCCTGTCTTCCTCCCCAGTTCTGTGCAAACTAATGCAGCTTCTTTAAACCTTTTACTACCACAGGGATCACCAGTGACCCCTGTGGTAGTAAAAGCGTTAAAAAAAAAAAAAAAAGCAGACCAAGTGCTATTGTAAGCTAATTCTGAGACACAGATCATTAGAAAATTTGGGTTAAATCTGCTGTTGACTTAAACTTAAGAGATCATGTTTTAAGTTATACGTATATAATGTCTTTGCAAATAAATGGAGTAAAACATGGTTCATGCTCAGTTTTATACATTTACTGAATTTTTCATATCTTTCAAATTATAGTTTCTATGGAATTTTTCTACCTAGCTTAGCAAATTACTGTATTATTACTAAACTATAACTATACTCGTGCCATGTTGCTTCATGTATTTTGCTATAATGGTGAAATACTTAATACTGATTGTTGCCCCTTGTTACCCTATATAATTACTGTTAAAATGTAATTACACTATAGCCTCATTCATTATTATCTCTTTATTATTCACTATTACCCAGTAATACAATGTTATTACTAAGCTATAATGTAAAGCCTTATCTATACATTTTAACAGCCCAAAAATTTCTTATCGCAGGAAAGGGAGGGAATAAATTCACATTGTATATACAGTGGGAGAAATAATTATTTGATCCCCAGCTGAATTTGTAAGTTTACTCACTTCCAAAGAAATGAACAGTCTCTAATTATTATGGTAGGATCATTTTATGGTAGGATCATTTTAATGGCAAGAGGCCAACTATCAACCAAAAATTAAAAAACAAATACATTACATAAAAGTTACAAAATGATTTGCACGTTATTGAGTGAAATAAGTATTTGAACCCCAAACAAAACATGACTTAGTACTTGGTGGCAAAACCCTTCTTGGCAAGCACAGCAGTGAGACCTTTCTTGTAAGTTGGTGACCAGGTTTCTATACATCTCAGAAAGGATTTTGGCCAATTCCTCTTTATAGAAACTAAATCCTTTAGGTTTCTTGGCTGTCACTTGGCAACTCGAAGCTTCAACTCCCTGCAAAGATATTCTATAGGATTGAAGTCTGGAGACTGGCTAGGACACTCCATGACCTTAATATGCTTCTTCTTTAACCACGCCTTTGTTACCTTCTCAGTATGCTTTGGGACATTGCCATGCTGTAAGGCCCATGCACAACCCATCTTCAGTGTTCTGACTGAGGGAAGGAGGTTCTTGTCCAAGATTTTATGGTACATGGCCCCATCCATTGGCCCCTCAATGTGGTGACGTCATTCTATACCCTTAGCAGAAAAACAGGGCCCAGGCACCCCCCCAGACAAAACAGTCCCAGGCATCCAATGGACACACAAACCCTTCCAAAATGGTAAGATGGTGATTCTCAGAGAAGTTATTCTGTTTTTCTCCATTAAAATGATCCAAATTATCCAAAATGCTGCAGCTAGAGTACTGACAGGGACTAAAAAGAGAGATCATATTCCTCCCATATTGGCTTCTCTTCATTGGCTCCCTGTTAAATCCAGAATAGAATTTTAAATTATTCTTCTCACATACAAGGTCTTGAATAATCAGGCCCCATCTTATCTTAAAGGTCTCATAGTACCGTATAACCCCAATAGAGTACTTTGCTCTTAGACTGCTGGATTACTTGTGGTTCCTAGGATACTTAAGAGCAGAATGGGAGGCAGAGCCTTCAGCTTTCAGTCTCCTCTTCTGTGGAACCAGCTCCCAGTTTGGATTCAGGAGACAGACACCCTCTCTATTTTTAAGATCAGGCATAAAACTTTCATTTTTGATCAAGCTTATAGTTAGAGCTGGATCAGGTGACGTTGAGTCATCCCTTAGTTATGCTGCTATAGGCCTAGGTTGCTGGGGGGTTCCCATGATGCACTGAGTGTTTCTTTTCATTCACCTCTTTTTATTCTGTTTATAAACCACTCTGCATTTAATCATTAGTTATTATTAAACTCTGGCTCTCTTCCACAACTTGTCTTTTGTCCTGTCTCTCTCCCCTCAGCCCCAACCGGTCGTAGCACATAGTTTGTCTCCCTGAGCCTGGTTCTGCTGGAGGTTTCTTCCTGTTAAAAGGGAGTTTTTCTTTTCCGCTGTCACCAAGTGCTTGCTCATAGGGGCTCATTTTGACTGTTGGGTTTTCTCTGTAATAATTGTAGGGTCTTTACCTTACAATACAAAGCAACTTGAGGTGATTGTTTGTTGTGATTTGGCGCTATATAAATAAAATTGAACTGAATTGAATTGAATTAAAATGAAACTACTATTAAAATTAGAGACTGTTTATTTCTTTGTAAGTGAACAAACTTACAAATTCAGCAAGGAATAAAATAATTTCCCCCACTGTAGAACAATGGATTTCCAGAAACACCACGCAAAACTGCCACACCAACACACCACAGCATAACAACCAAAGGGGAAAAAAAAGACTTGGTAGAAAAGAGGTAAAGAGAGGCATACCTTGCTCGGCCATCATATGTGCAAGGCCTTAAGAAAACAGTAGAGATAAAAGAGAGGGGAGGGAAAGAGTGAAAGAGAACATTTCAGCAAAGAGAACACTTAGTTTCAATACTCTTCAGTATTGTGATGATTCATGCTTTTACCCAGGAGATAAAACATGACATCAAATCACACAAGTGTGCAAAGCATCCTGGGCCTGTGCAGGAGGCTTCCTCATAAGAAGTATCACACATGACAAAGCTCATCTCTACTTAAGTTTAATACCAGAGCTCAACTGACCTGCTGTATGGACTTATACGTGTGATAACTGCTCTTTATTATTTGGCTGCTTGAGGCAGGAAAACCAGATTATAACATTTTTTCAGCATTTTACTTTTATTCCTACCTTGCTAACACACATTTGCTTACACTATATTGCCAAAAGTATTCACTCACAGACCTCACAAATGCACTTCAGGAAGAATGGTCAAAAATTCCCATAAACACTCCTAAACCTTGTGGAATGCCTTCCTGGAAAAGTTGAAGCAGTTACAGCTGAAAAGGGTGGGCCGACAACATATCAATCATCATAGCATGGGATGTCACTAAAGTTCAAATGTGTGTGAAGGCAGACGAGCAAATACTTTTGGCAATATAGTGTATTTACACAGCCAGTTGAGGGCTGCCCAATTAGAATACTCTCTAAGTGGCCCATGTAGTTGTGGTCCATGTGAACTGGTGAATTTCATAAATTTATTATTTGCTGACTTGTGTAAAGACAATCTAAATTGTTCTTTTAGATAACTTAGCAGTTAATGTAATAGTCCAATAAATTTCTTGTTTTCAGGCAAACACTTGAGTATCATTTCAGCTCCCAGTTTAAAAATGAGAAAGTAATCTGTAACAGTGAACACTGCCTGCTTTTGCTTCTGTGTCAGTTATGAAGACTGTCCTACTGACACAGAAGAGTCTGGTATGTGGAAATGATCCTAAAGCCAGGATGCTAGACAGTATAGACATTTGTAAATAAAAGGCAAATCTAACATCTATATATGTTTGACTAATTAAAGGAAAAACCAACATAAAGTGTCATAACGAAGTGTTGAGCCACCAGAAAGGCTTCAGTACACCTAAGAACTGATTCTTCAAGTGTTCGCCATTTGCAGCTAGTCTGCATAAAAATAAATAAATAAAAAAACTTGATACCATACCTATGATTTTGAGCTCTCTGTTGCAAAGTATGGCTTGTGCTGAACTATTAATTAATCTAAAATGCCAGCAAAATAACAAATAAATACCCACAGCATAATAGAGCTTGCAGACCCTTTCACCTGTAGGGAACAATTGTGTATATACAGACTCTCTGTGTAAGAAATATCCCATTTCAGCTATACAGTGTGCATTATGTTAAAGCGTGGACAAGAATACAGCAGTGAATCATTAAGCTGGAACAGTAGCTTCACTTTGTCATCACCAAGTCCATATTTCTGTCTGTACAGCTCTCGATTGACTGGATATCAAATATCTTTTAGCTGACTTTTTTTTACTGAAACTCACCTGGCATGTTGTTGCTGTTGATCTCTGGAGTAAAAAAGGAGACAGAGAAAACAAGCAAAGGCAGTATTAGAAACACACTTATTTCTTGCATGTTGAATGTCATGCAAATGATTACACACATAGTTCATACAGAGGGCTGGCAGTACGCGCAGCCATTTGCATGTTCTTTACAATGCAGAATGTTGTCGCAAGGAGCCGTTAAAGCAGCAGCAACGGGCTTGATTCACAACCACTATATGAAATCCAAAGAGAAATATTCAGCACAAAAAAAAGTTCTCCTCGCACGTTTGCGTTGAAGGCACATTACCTCATTTGTTCAGTGTCAACATACTGTCGTTACATCATAACAACATGCAACAAAGGAATGAAAACCTCAAAAGTTAAAGCCAGAGAGCTCCTAATGTCTGCCCCCAGACATCAAGAAACAAACCAAAAACCAGGAAAAATGATTTAAGCATAAAAATTCACAAAGAAGAACAATAATGCCTAAAGAGTAAAACCATTAAATGTGGATAATTAAACATTAGGGCTCTCTCTTCTAAGTCCCTGTTAGTAAATTATTTAATAATTGATCAACATATTGATGTATGCTGCCTTACCAAAACCTTTGCCTTGTCTACCCTAATAGGAAAACTCACTTCTGATCTGATTTCTTAGATTTAGTGCTCAGTTCAGATAAAATAATTATAGTGGGTGATTTTAATATCCGTGTAGATGCTGAAAGTTTATTCCTCATAGCCCTCATAGGACCTCATAGCCTTATTAATCAGAAAAAAATGTTCTTAATTTAAAAAAAAATTGTTGTTTGATTAATGAGGAATATGTGGCCTTATTCATTTGACCACTCAAAGAAATTAAGTAGCAGTGTAACTGTAACTGACTTGTGATGCATTAAATGCTCTTAGCATGGACTAATTGGGCATGTTAGTGTCAACATGAACACAGACAGATGGAAGTCAATCTGATATGCATTAGATATTAATTTGGTTTAAACTGAAGACTGTCAGCCGTGCTCCACTGTGAAACAAGCTGATCCAGTAATCAGGAAGTGTGTGTGCTTAGATTTATACTCATACATGAAAAAAAAGGGATAAAGACATAAGGAAAAGAAATCAATAAAGGAGTGTATTTGTTTCATCACACTACATGTTTATGTAAAACTGAAGGGCTTAATTCTTTCCTTACTCTTATATATTATACTCTTATGTAATAAGGTTACTGATCAGTCACATGAATGCATATGATACAGTGTGTCCTGGAGCTGCCCTGGGGTCTCCTCCCACTTGGACATAATTTTTCCTCACAAATTTAATTGAGACTCGTCTGTTTGTTAAGTTTATTAAGGAGTTTTATTACCTTATCTTGAATCTAAAACAATAAGAGTGTTGCAGAATTTTCAATATAATTCCAGCCCTTGGCAACAGAGAGTGTGTGGAATTCCAAAAATTACAAGGGCCCTTCGTTCACTCATTAAATGATTAGGTGAAGAACATAATGGCTTCATCAATGAGCCCACCTCTTTTGAAGCTTTAGTATCCCTGGCTGTTAGAATTGATAACTGGCTTTGTAAACAAAATTGAGAAAAGAACTACAAATCGTGGCAGAATTCTGATGAGCCAGTGCAGCTGGAGAGAACTTGCTAACCCCAGAGGAATGGCAGAGGAGAATGGAAGCCAGGGAATGTCTGTATTGAGCAAAAATGGAAATTTTAATGCAACTTGTCCGGTGTGGCCAAAAGTTCCCACCCACCAGTAAAAGCGGGGATACTGCTGGGTGGCTCCTTCGGTGTTCACTGTCTTCAGTGTTCTATGCTCTGTGTAAATCAAGACTCTTTGGCTTTGCAAGCTCTAATAGACGGAACAGAATCGTCTTGGCAGCCACCTATCACCACAACTCAAAATTCAACTCAAAAGCTTTACTCACCTGACCTCTCCTCTGTCCCTCTGTCATGACCTGGCGCCCATGATACCACTTCACCAAGTTAGAGCTATGTAATGTTTACCACCCTGTCAGAATTTAAGAAGGTGTGGAAAACCACTTTTACCACCCCACTTGGCCATTTCAAATGCCTAGTTATGCCTTTTGCCCTGACCAATGTATCTGCCATTTTTCAAGCTCTGATTTGTTTTTGTCTGTTTGGATGCATTTTAATCTTTTCCAGCAGCCACAAGGAGCACCATTCCCATGTCAGAAAGACCCTGCTGTACCTCCTAGAAAATAGACTATAAGTAAAATCAGAGAAGTCTGAGTTTATGTTCCTTCAGTAATCTTTCTGGGATATGCATTTGAGGGTGAGCAGGTAAAGACTTAACCAGAGAAGATAAAAACAGGAATAGAATGGCTGCCTCCTACTTCCAGGAAGTAACTGCAGCCGTTCTTAGGATTTGTTCATTCCTATCAACATTTCATCAGGGACTACAGTCAGCTCCCCTCACTAAACTCACCTCGCCTAATCAGACTTTTGTTTGGTCCACCAAAGCAAATGTAGCTTTCCAGGAACTGCAGAACAAATTCACCATGGCATCAGTTCTGGTTCAACCACTCCTACCTGCAATCATCCAGGCAACTAAGCTCCAGACATGTAACGTGGCCTCTGCTTTTTGGCTGGTTCAGATTTACCTACTGTCGTGGTTCCTGCAGCATTAAACCTGATGGTCTCTCACCAGTTTTCTCCAGAGAATGAAACCATCATCCATCAGGCATTCTAAAATGAACCAGACCCTGGCAATGGCCTCCGTGACAACTGTATGCCCCCTCCTCTGTGCGCTCATTATTCACTGGGCCCACACCGCCAAGTTCACCTGCTACCTCGGGGTAAGTCAAAAAATTTCTTTGTCACGGTCCTGTTACATGACAGTATGACGTGACCATACAATGGACCCCGCAGACTCCGACCTGAATGAGCGGCGACAGGTCATCCATGCCTTCCTCCGAGAGACTGTTACGCGGAAGCCGTGGCTCACCCCAGAGTGTGAGTCACTTTTCAGTGGCACTCGCCTGGCCCTGGGGGGGTCTCCAGCAACTCCGCTCACCACCTTGGCAGCCTCCACCTCAAATCCGAGTCTCACCGTGGCAGCTGTCCACTTCTGCAGGTGCATCTCCTCTACCTTTTTCACCGGAGGTCAGAGTGGGCAGGTTTTTCGTTTCACCACGCAGGGGTTCAGCCCGTCCACGTCATCGCTGCAGCAGCAGAGTATCCCGTCCACCTCACCGCTGCCACAGCCAGCTTCAGAGAGGAGACAGCGTGGCTCCCAGCAGCGAAATTGGCATCCCCTCTCTGCCGCCAGTATGAGCTCTGCATAGCCCCAGCTTGGTGATGCTGTGTGTTCTATGCAGCCTCAGCTCCCTCCTGTTTGCCTGCCCATGCTTGCTAGAGCCAGAACAGGGAACTTTTCTCCCGTGAGTAGGTCTGACTTTCTCCATAAACCTCCTAAAATGATTTTTTGTCTCAGAAGAATTAAGGAAGGACATTAGTAACTCTGTGATAAAGCTGTATGATCAGTGGCTTAAACGGCCCTGTGAGGGGTATAGGGACCCCATAGCACATACTGTAGATTACATGGACTGGTGTCTGATCATCCCTGGCTTCTGGACTCTTTGCCCAACTCCTGAAATGACTGTCATAACAGGGACTGTGTTTCATGAGATTGTTGCTAATAAAGTGGCCACAGAAAAGTCTGTGAGCTATGCTCCTGTGAGGCACCCATCTCCTGCACCCGTACCTGGTCCTCGGGTGGGGACGATCAAGTCTTTACCACCACTTCAGCCTCAGGAAGCAGCAGTTTGCCCAACAAAGCAGCTCCGGTCACCTAAGGAGCTGTCTGCGTGCCAAGCAGAGCCACCTCACTCATGAGCGTCTGCACAATCATCTCAGCCTCCAGCGTCTCTACAGTCTTCAGCATCTTTTCAGTCATCCCAGCTTCTTGTCAATCATCCCAGCCTTTAGCGTCAGAGTCTGCAGCTCCAGCTCCTCCTCATCCAACTGCAGCATCAGTGCCTGCTTCTCGAGCTCCCCCTCGCCCGCTTGCAGCATCTCCTCTGTGTCAGGACTAGTTTGCCATTGCCGCTGGCCCTGCAGCTAGCCTCTATAACTACTTCGTCCATGCCGCTGAACTCACAGCGAGCCTCCTGAGTTTGTCGGTCTGTGCCGCTGGCCCCACGGCCGGCCTCCCATGGCCATGCAGGCCACCTGAATTGTATGTTTTGGACTCTTGTGCTGCCTTGTTTTGTTTGGCCTCCTGTGTCAAGTCTTGTCTCCGTGTTTCCTGTCTTACTTTGTCAGACTTGGTCTCTTGTCCTCTGTGTTTAGTTTTACTTCTCGTCTTATTTCTGTGATTACGTTCAGTTGTGCTCCCCACCTGCTGCCCGTTCCCTGATTATCCCTCCGTGTATTTATTGTCTCAGTTTTCGCGTGTCTTTACTTGCGTCATTGTTGTCAGCTCTCCTTGCTGTGTGTTTGTCTCTGTTGTTCTCCTCCTAGTTAGTGCGCCCAGTGTATTTAGTTCCTGGTCTGCTCCTCGTTTATAATTTAGTTTCCAGCAATAAAGCTGTGCTGTTGAGTTTACATCCCATTTCCAGAGTCTGCATTTTGTGGATATGTGGCCGCTTGCGTGCGTGCGTGCGTGCGTGCGTGCGTGCGTGCGTGCGTGCGTGCGTGCGTGCGTGCGTGCGTGCGTGCGTGCGTGTGTGTGTGGAGAGAGAGAAAGAGGTGAACACATAAATATTTAATAAAGATTCCAGTCAACAAACCAGCCGAACACTCACCGCTACAATGTCCAGTGGGAGCCTTCTAGCATTTAATTCAATACAATTACTGAATCAGGGACCTTTAGAAATTCCTCTTTATAAATTACTTACTCACTAAACACTGATTCAACAGGATTTTGACAAACTTATTTATTCATCAGTGGATACATATTGTAGCTACCAGAAAGGTTATGACACTTTTAACTCAGTACCCAGAAGGGGAGGTGAGGATAGGAGGGAATTAGAGCTCAAAGTAGATTACTTAAAGGGATAATTTATGGCGTGCAAGGAAAAGTGGGAGAGCACAGTGATTAATGAGGCATTTCAAAATCTGCTTTCTTTCATCCCTGCTGACTTTTCTGATTTTTTTTTCTGCAAATTGGAAATATGGAAAGTAAACCAGTACGTGGATGTTATCAGTCATCACAGTGCTGAAGGCTTTATTGTTTCAACATCATTTGAACTGCCATAAAAGCTCCTCACTAACTCATTCCACCAGCAGCAATAGTTCATGTTTATACGAACACATGGGCAGCTGGAGAAACAGCTAGGAAGGGCAGCTGAAGCCATCTGTTCATGTTGAGGTTCAGTGGCATACAACTGGTAACTCAATGGCTGGATAATGAAATCACTGTTACTTGTTACTGCGCTGAGATTTGTTAGCGAGGGAGCCACACCGGAAAGACCCCTATTTTCCCATCGCACATTACTTGGAAACCTTGTGCACACAAGTGTGTATCTTGTTTCCAAAGCAATTAAATCAGTTTTAAGAACTCTGCACGAGCACACACTTGCAAAAAAAAAAAAAAAAAAAAAAAAAATTGTCACTGCAATGCAAGAACTACACAGGTCTTCTGCTAGAACTAAACAGAACCACGTATGAACTAATATTTAATTTTGAGATTTTTATTGAAACTGGTTTGCTGACTGAGTCTCCTCCTCCAGGGGCTGGTTCATAACCATAAAGACAGCAGAATGAGAATGAAAGGCAGAAACACAAATAAAAGCAGATTGTTTTCTGATATCGATATCAAAACAAAGAAGATTCTTTATAGTTGTATTTTTCTATCACATTATTCATTGTCTTTGCATAATTTTCATGTTTTAGAAAACGAAATGTAGAATATATACCGAAGCTCATATTTGCTACTTTCAGTTAGATATAATTTTCTCTTCATAATGTATGCCGAAAGCAGCCAATCCACCAGTCCACACCAGCCAGCTTCATTAAGCATGTCATTTATCCCTTAACAAAAACTGATCTAAATTCGCTCTGGTTTGCTTGAGTCCCCTGCCTCCCTCACCTATCACCGCTTTGCAGGAGGCAGCCAGGCAGATAGGCAAAAGAGGGAGAGCCAGACATAAATCAACAATGGGAATGGGTCCCAGCACGGAGGCTGCATATCAAGGTTGGGAAAAGCAGCCTATCAGCCTACAAGGGTCACTAGACAGAAGGTTGTAAGGAGTGTGTGTGTGTGTGTGTGTGTGTGTGTGTGTGTGTGTGTGTGTGTGT
>JAVDPK010001230.1:84701-108118 GCA_034780415.1 Cichlasoma orientale
GGCCCCCCAACATACATGACTGCAAGCATTTATATAAATTTGACACCATTTTATCACATTTTCTTTCTTTAGTGGCCAATGACTTTTTTAAATTAGGTTTTTTTTTTTTTTAGATTTTATTTCAATTAGTTTGCATTGCATGTGATGTGGAGAGTCAGCTGTGGATATTTTTGTTACACAGAGGATGATTCCTAAAAATTTAGGTGGCTCTCAGGTCAAAATTCCTCTGGTCTCCCATAGAGTGTTATAGTAGAGGTTCCCATGAGTATTTTTAAGGACCTAAATATGAGATTTATAAAAGGGAAGCTTTCATGCTCATTCCCAACTCTATATTTTTAGTCTTGGACTCTAGAGTAGCTTCAACATCTGGTCAGTTCATCCTCTGTCTGAACTTCTCTCCCTTAACCTTTTATAGGGAAGTGACTATTTTTAGTAATTTCATACACTTCATATATATGACGCCCATCCTACACCTCAGTGAGCTTAAGTAGCATGTGCTCACGAAGAAATTGCCTAATGTTGTATACACTTATAATTTGTATGTTGTAATGTTTTAAAATATACATTCCTTTCACCATATATATTTTCTTGTATTTATTATATGTACACTTGGATTTTTTTTAACCACTTACAGGCAAGGAACCAAATATGGTAACTTCACTGACTTTGAGTTTCTACACAAAAATTAAACATTTTGAAAAATGTAACAATGTAACATCCCTTTAAGCAAACTTTGTTGTGATTGGCTGCTCCTTGCTTTGAGGGCTCATTTAGAGTAGAGCTATATAAGTACCAATCCATTTACTACTAACCTTCAAACAGCAGGTGAGAGGGGATTTGGTGCTCACAGTTAAGAGCCATGTGCTTGAGATGACCATATAACATAATACAGAGAAGAGAAAACTGTCTGAATCAGAGTGTTTGGAGCAACGTGAAGCCCGAGTTTGGATCACAGGGATTAGTTATACATATGCTGACCTCATTATTTGGACCTTTGGCCACCACTGTATAAGACTATATTACAGAAGGTTAGGGAAAACCTGTACTCACATCACATGACTGATAATGGGTGACTTCACTGGTCCCACAGAATTAATTGTATTGTTTTAGTAACCTCAGAATTCTCCACTTTGTACAAAACAAAAATCAAGTAACACTGAATCAGTCAAACTTTCCAAAACACAAATCCATAATAAGTGCTAAGCCTGCTACTATTACATTCAATACCTGCGGAGGATATACGGGTGTCCGTGGTCTTCACCCTCAGGATGGACTTTCCTGGTATTAGCCTAACTACTGCTAAGCACACGCAAAGTAAAACCATCAGTGTATCATCACGTCCTAATGAACACCATGACTTCTCAGACCTGCCCTTCTTATGCTTCTTATGCTCTTGAATCAAATCGAACTGACTGTGTCAATCATGACAGACGGTGGATGTTAACCAGGTAAAAACGCTCAGTCAGTCTCAATAACAGGATACAAAATACTATTACTAACACTACTCTCTCATATATTTGACTAGTACTGGAAGCAGACAGGTCAGCATAGAGAAAGTGTGGCTCCCCCTCTTAAATAGGTAGTCCTCCGCTCTGCTGAGCTAGCAGATTTTCTTTAACGCGTTTCACATCACGTTGTCTTCTACAGTTCTCAAAGGCAACCAAAAGACAAGAATGAACACATAAACACTTCTTCCCTCTGTGTGAGCTGTATGCCTCACTTCAATCAGCTGAGCAAAGGCAAAGCAGCTCATAGAGCAGACATGGAGAAAAGGAAAAGCCCTGACACCTCCCCCTACCTCGGAGACAGATTAAAAGACTCTAATCTTTAAATTCCAGATTCCCCGGCCTTTTGTCTGTGTGCTGTGGATGTGGAATCAACCCAGATGGGATGTAAATTCCATATTTGTGAGGGGTTAAAGCAGCACTCCAAAGTCAAAGAAAAATGGAGGAATAACTGTATTCAAATGACCTCTGATCAAAATTAATTAAACAGAAAAAAAGAGTTCTGGGACTTTTTCATCTAAGTGGTATTGATTGTTTTATAAGGAGTCAGATTATTGTGTCTCCTTAGCGGCTGGAGGCTGCTGCTTTAGAAGGCCTGACAAATGTGTATTGATTGTGAATAATTAAATACATTGAAAGAGTTTTCAGAGCACATAAGAAAAAGCAGAGGTGCCTGGATCCATTTCATGTACTGATGGCACTGTTCCCAATTACCACAACAAAAAAGGAGAATTTTCTGGGCTCGGGATTTATCAAATGACAGGACGTCCAAGTTTCTGCATAAAGCAAATCAAAGTGCCTTTTATTTGGCCTGTAGAGAGGAAATACATGAGGGAAATGAGTAAAGGGCTTTCTTTTAATAGAAATCAATTTCGCTCCGGCTATACACAACTGCAGAGCAATTGAAACACAGTGCTAGCAAAATTCTCAGCACAAAAGGATGTGATATAAAACACCTGCCATCTTGTGACTGGCTGAAGAAAAGGGGCTCAGGAGGCCCCATTCACTGTAAAGGCATCCTTATCGCTGCCTGCAGGGCTAATGCCATTAACCTGTGCTTCACTGACTAACTGGTTAGATTAGATTTCTGATTTTACAGCTCAGTCACACACACGCGCACACACACACACAGTCCCCAGATACCTGGTGTGATAGCAGAAACAATCCTTAGCTGAGAAAGATAAAAAAAAAAAAAATGTGTGAAAAAGGTCAAAACCTTCAAGGTCATGACTTTTTTTTTAAACATTCTTGCAAATGAAGAATTAATTTAAACTAGAAAGGCAAAATCAGCTATATAATGCACCAGCTGAAGTGAAGCAGCTCTCCAAATGTTAAAGAAGCCAATTCTTATTTCAGCTAATTCAATTTTACCTCTTAGCAGCCGCCAAGTTGCTGCCAAACCACATAGGGGTAAGGGTAGGGGTAGGGGCATTTTTGCCACATGCTAACACAGGTACAAGAATAGTTACGGAAACTAGAAGGTGTTAGAAGAGCTTTCAGATTAAGTCTTGTTACAATTCTTCTGTTATACGTTTTGCATTGGGGTAGACGAGAGCCTAATCCTGACCCTGCAGAGGTCACTGGCAACTGGTTGGATGTTAAGAGGTTAAAAAGCTTTGTGTAAATTTGAAGTGAATTAATGTTTCATGGAGTACTGCTTAATGTTTCAGGATAAATAGCAGCTTAATAAGTTTGTGTTACCTTCACTGCAGAAGCGGCCTTTGTATTCTGTTTTGGAGCAGTCACAAATCGGTTCTCCATCCACCACCGTGCACATTCCACCATTCTCGCACGGGTTCACGGTGCACCATCCTTCTGACTCCAGGGGCACATTAAGGCTTCCTAGGAACAGGGGCTGTGAGATGCCATATTTGAGGTCTGTGATTGTGCCACTGAAGGCCTGCATGTTTCGCACTGTAGGCAGTGTAAGTGCACCACTGCGGATATCCTGAGGCACTCCACCGAGGAACAGGTCGCTGACTATTTTCATGAACTGACGCTGAGGCTTCACCTCACCTGCTTTGGCCTGGCCATCCAGCACCAGCACTGTGCGCAGGTTATACCTGCTCAGGGTGGCAAAGTGCCAGCTGCCATCATCTACACGTCTGTCAGACATAATGGTGGTCTCAGCACAGTCGATGCTGAAGCGCAGCCGCAGTAGTCCCTCCTCCACCGAGAGCTGTAGAAAGTCACAGTAACCTCCATCGTCAAAGTACAGCAACAGTGCCTCTGAGGCCTCTGTCTTAAACTGGAAGCTGAGGTCACCGCGGGTGCTGGCATCCCAGCGGAGGTAGCGTGCCCACTGACCTGGTGTACCTAAAAATTCCAATCCCAGACATGTGCTGAGGAACACTTGGAGCCTGATAGAAAAACCTACAAGATCCATACCTGTAAATAATGTATTAATCCAAAAAAAGTGTCTGAGGAGTGTTCAATTAGATTCAAATCTTAGGGCGTCTAGAAGGAATTTCAGTGTTCCACAGTTATATCCACAATATGTGTATAGATATATTTATAAAAAATATGTTTTTAAAAGGGGGAAAGGGCAATAGCGGGAGAACAGTCGTTGTAGTTAACAGTCATAAAGTAAATCACAATAAATTGTCCCAAAGTTGCAGGGCAGTGTAGAGGAATGATTGTTGTCCTTTTAAGGATTAAAGAGAGGGCTGACAGAAGGAGGAGGTGAGGCTTTAATATGATTTCCTACTCTTCAGACCACATGGAATCAAGACTCGTGGTGCAAAGTCTGATGGAATAGACTTTTCTGGCTATCAGTGTGAGTGGAATTTCCTCCTTCATTTTGTCCGCTGGGAAGTGGCGGTGACGAGGGATCCACTGGCCTCTTGCAGTTCCATCACTGTAAGAAAACAAGAGGCAAAAGAATTACAGTCAGCCCATCATTTTAATACTAAAACAACACACATCCTGGAGTGGACCTTTTCTGCATAGCATCACATGATCTATGTCTACCTTCTAGTTACATACTGTTGCCACGTATGCTTATGTGCAGTTTCGGTGGTACAAAGTAACTTAAGTACACCATGTATGTACATATCATAATTCTATGTTTTCTGATATAACTGCCTGGCACACTGCAGCTTTAATACAGGTTATTATAGGGTTCAAATGTGAACTATGTATTACTGTACCAACTCACAGAATAGTGACATAATCACCACATAAAAATGTTTGATTTGCGAGCTTTTGAACGTTTACTTGTATTCCTCAGTGCACCTTTTGCACTCGTTGCTGTATTAACAGTCGTAATTAAAATTTTAACATTTTAGATGGTAATCATACAAGAGATAATGGAATCTGTACCTTCATTCTAATTAGATTTTATTTATCTATTTATTTTTGTTGTTGTTTTTGTGAAGACGTGCAATCAGCTGTAGGTCCATTTCTTTCACTTAGGTCAGAGAGTCAACCAGATGGATAGCAGAGAGACCTGTCAGTTAATGGGCATCTTTGAACCAGCAGCCTGACATTCACCAAAAAACATATTTTGCAAGATGGTCGACTTTCCCTGGGCTGCTATCCAAGACCAGCTAAATATCGTTAGCACTACAACGTTACATATTTTGTCAGCTGATACATTTGTATCTAAAATTATACAAATGCAATGGAGTAGAAATATAAAATATAATTAATATTATATTTTCACATCACATACAATTGCATAGTTAATTTCCATTCATGCTGATAATGCACGCATACTTTATTGATATATTTCAGTAGTTCTTCTACACGGCAATATCAGTAGTCTTAGTAAAGAAGTAAAAAACACAATAGAGTGACAGTACTGATAAAAACTGAATGTCACATATAAAGTGCACGTTGAGGTACCATCTGTGAATCAGCTTGTTTCATAAATGCAGTTAATATCCACCCATTTCATTCTCCTGAACTCCCACAAAATTCCCACAATTAGCTGTATAATTTCAGAGGTAATCAGAGGTAAAAACAACCCTGAAATAAGGTTACATAGTTAGCTGTGAATGGGCCACTAAAATAAGGTCAAGCGTTTATTTCTAACCTGCACATTGCTTGTGACAGTAAACAATCCTGAATAAAAGTGCCTGTGAAATCGCTGCATTTTTCCCTCCTCCACAAAGGTTGTTCGGCGTTATCGGTCATCTGCTGGGGAAATTAGTCTCATTATTCTCATGGCAGTGCATGACTATCAGTCAGCCAGACACACTGCCTTTATCTGATGACCAGCCTGGAGAGACAGCTTTCGGCTGAATTTTGTTGAATAAAAAGGGGTACAGAAAAAACACGAGCTAGTACTGATGCAATATCCACTAGCAAATATACTTTTATGTTTTTAAAAATACTGATAAATTGCACACTCAACCTTTTTATCTTCCTAAAAGCTGCATTCATACTTTCTGTCTAAATTGTCAACCCTTCATCTGCCTGAATTCTTGGTGTTGTAATGTCAGCATTATTACAAAGAAGTGGAAATGTATGTAATGCTATGCAAAATGACTCAAGCATCAAAAAGGCACCTAACTCAAGGAACCAGTGTTGTGTCTACACATAACAGACAGCTTAGCAAAGAACCAGTTTTAAGTGGCTCTTTAAGCACTTTGTTACAAGAAGCCTGTTGCAAAATTACATCATTTGTTCCCATTTCCTCATTTCCTTAGTTAAATCTACAAAAGTGCCAAAGATAAAACAGTTTGACAGGAATAAATTATAATTTTGCACCAATGAGGTGACTCCCAAAGACATATTGCCTTGATGAATCTCAGAACGGCGTGCAGTGTGCACTTAGAAAGGTTGAAGAAGCTGGACAATCAGAGGACAAAAGAAGTGGCAGGGATTAAAAAAAACTATTTAAAGCAAATGAATAGTATCTAAAAAAAAAAAAATCATGTCTTTAAGAAATGGCAAACTATTCAGCAGAAATGTGAGAAATGTGTCTGGCCCTTCAGTTTATCCAGCTACTGTTCAGCGAAGCCCCATCAGAGATGATCTGGCGCTAGCTGTCAAGAAACCACTCTTAAGGAAGAGAAACAGGCAGAAAAGGTGTGCCAAAGTCAACAAAACTGTCTGAAAATCAGTGGCAACAGGTCTCATGGAGTGATGAACCCAAATATTTAAAATTTGTGGTTGAAATCGTTGTCAGGAGATCAGGAGAGAAGTCCAAAAAAAAAGAGTACCTACAGCCATCTCTAAAACATGGTGGAGGCTCAGTCATGGTTCAGCCATACACTACTACGTGCAATACCATCTGTATGGCATGATCCTAAACACACACACACACACACACACACACACACACACACACACACACACAATGGGACATCGATTATGGATGTTGAGCCTGGACAGCAACATTATCATCTTGACAGATACTGGAACAAAAGGCAGCCAATATCCAAAGAAGAGGCTTCAAGAAGCCTGGAGACCTGCTCCTGAAGACTATTTAAAGAAATTACAGGAAAGTTTGCCTAACAGGGTTCAGGCTGTGAATAAAGGAGGACATTCCAAATATTTTTGGCATGACTTTCAAGCTCATTAGGATTGTACAAATTATATACTGTACTACTATATAGTACTGCCTTATATACTACATTCCCATTTATGTTTGTGTTTTTCAATAAATCGCTGCACCTCGTTCCCATTTTCCTATAAAAATACACAGACGGTGGCTCAAGACTTTTTCACAGTACTGTATGTGGATGTTTTTTAGTTCCAAAATACTCCGTGTGTGAAGGTTTCGTGCCTTACTACAGTAAGTGCTCTGAGTACATTTTTTGTGCAGCTCACGAGTGAGATGAGAAAATGTGTACTATTGTACATTTAATTCATCAGCATTTCCTGTCACACTGTGACAAACAGCAAACAAATCAGGAGAGCGTGGCCATTTAATTTTAGCATTTCCGTTCTCACCGTTACAGTAGACTAAATGTTCCTTGATTTAAAAATTCTGCAAAATATTCAGAGATGGAGCCGTGAAATTGTAAAGTGAAACCTTTAAAGGTACACAACACAGCTGATTTTGGGGGCACACCTGATTGTGGAGGAGCTACAGGTAAACTGACACACAATAATAAAAATCTATAATCTGTTGCCGCAGGCATCTGCTCGCACTCCTGGGTGATGACTTTAAAGATTTTTTTTTTAATCTACAATAAAAATCAACGCTTTTAACAATATCGCCTCACTGAACTCCTTCTTTGTGATGTCAGTATCTTTCCAGCCACACTAGTCCCTGTTATATATTACCCAGGCTAATAATATATAACAGGGATTGTTACTCATCTGCCAAATATCACTGAAAATCTTGCAAAACAAGCGTATGGTTGTTTTGTTCACTGCAGTTAAACTTTTTTTTTTTACTTAACCTTTATTTATACAGGTAGTCCCATTGAGACTCAGTGTCTCATTTGCAAGAGAGACATATATAACCAGGCAAACGGGCAAAATTTTATAAAAAAGTGAACTTAATGACTTGGATCTAAGACATAATCTAACACAATGAAAAAAGAAACTATAAAATCTGGAGAATAAATTGATCTATACTGAGATACACAGTACTAATGTGTATTTTTTTTAAGCTGGTACTCACAGTTTGGATGTATTTTTCTGATTATTACATTTATGAAGATGAGCAGACCTCAGTATTTCACATGGCAGGGCCTCCTATGAACAAGGGCCACAAATCTATCTTTTTTTTAATATGAAACCTCATGAAAACGTGCACTCTCAGTGAGCAGGTTTATCTATAAATGAAGTGGCTTTGAAATGGGAGCTGAATCGTTGTGCTGCTGTCTCTGTGGGAGATCTAGTGATAAGATCATGTGACAGCTGTTTGGGGTGGAATCGTGATCCACAATCTGCATCACTATTTTTTTCACCTTTTTAAAAAATGTGGACTAATTGTACTGTATATTATAACTAAAACTGAGTTCTTATATTGCTACCTGCGTAAAGATAATCCCACCAAGCACCAGATGTTGTTGGACAGTGTCAGCCACGCAGGGCCTTTGGCCTTTGTTTAGTACATCTGATCTGATTCAAATTTAGCCCAAACTGAACATTCATTATGGAATAATATAGCCTTATTACAGTCACTAAAAAATCAATGACTTGATAATGACATTAATGATGATAATGGCTTTAGTTTTAAATAGCTATATCACTATCTAAATCTACCATAAAAAAGTACCATATGGTTGTTCCTGAGGCGTAAGGAAGTTGGCCATATTTATCACCCTGCCTCCCACTGATGAGCTCTGCAAGAAATGAGTGCAGTCTGAGTTCTCTTTGGTAAATGTGTCCAGTGCTGGTCTGCACTGCACAGGCACCACACATTCTACCATGAGCAAGACTCTGATGTTCAGCAGCAACACTGGGTTTCATTTAATTAACTGACAGTGGATCACTTCAGTAAAATGATAGATACCCATGAGATCAAGGCAAAAAATGAAGCGCATCCACGTGCCAACATGCAATGAGACAGACTAAAATTCTACACCACCCTACTACACTGCTTTAAAAAATAAAGGAACACTTTGAATACATATCAGATCCCAATGGGAAAAAATCATGCTGGATATCTATACTGATATATTGGGAATGAAAGGATGCCACAGGGATGAATTTAAAGATACCTGAAAATCAAAGTGAAAAAGTGATACAGCAGGCTAGAACATTTTGGCAAAATTTCTTTGCAGCAACTCAGAAAGGTACTCAGTAGTTTGTTTGGCCCCCACTTGCTTGTATACGTGCTTGTCAACATGTTCCTAATGAGACGATGGACGGTGTTCTGAGGAATCTCCTCCCAAATCTTGACCAGAGCATCACTGAGCTTCTGACTGACTTCAGTCATTGGATGGACTGAAACATAATATTCCAGAGGTGTGGACTGGATTTAGGTCAGTCGAGCATGGGCACCAGTCAGTGGTATCAACTCCTTCATCCTCCAGGAACTGCCTGCATACTCTCGCCACATGAGCCCAGACATTGTTGTGCAACAGGAGGAACCAAGGAGCCACTGCACCAGCATAGGGCCTGACAATTAGTCCAAGGATTTAATTCTGATACCTGATACCATAATGACAGTCAGGGTTGCCTAGCCTATACAAGTCTGTGCATCCCTCCATGCATATGCCTCCCAAGCCCATCACACCAAACCAGTCATGCTGAACGATGTCACAGGCAGCATAGCATTCTCCACAGCTTCTCAAGGCCCTTCCACTCTGTCGCACGTGCCCAGGGTGAACCTGCTCTCATCTATGAAAAGCACAGGGTGCCAATGGTGGAACTGCCAATTCTGTTATTCTATGGCAAATGCCAATCAGGCCCCACAGTGCCGGGCAGTGAGCCCAGGGCCCACTAGAGCAGGTTGGGCCCTCAGGCCACCCTCATGAAGTCTGTTTCTGATTGTTTGGTCAGAGACAGTCACACCAGTGGCCTGCTGGAGGTCATTTTGGAGGGTTCTAGCAGTGCTCATTCTGTTCCTCCTTACACAAAGGAGCAGAGACCAATCCTACTGATGGGTTAAGGACCTTCTGTCCAGCTCTCCTAGAGTAACTGCCTGTCTCCTGGATTCTTCTGACAATGGCACGAATTGATTTGCCATTCTGGGGGAGTTGGACTAATTGTGAAAAAGAAAATGTCATGGTTGTAGTTGTAATCTGCATTATCAGCTCCACAGGGTACCACAGTGTGGAGCTGGTGGCGATACAATATTGCAGTCTTGGTTTCATAGTTGGAACTCTGCTGATTAGCTCCAACATGTATTCACAGAGCATAAATACTATACCCTAAGCTTACAAATGCAAACTTGTCCCGGTATTTTTTTTCACTCTTTTTTTTTTTTTTTTTTGCGGATGTGTGTGTGCGCGCGCGCTTTTGTCGCAGTGTGGGAAGTGTCAGGTTAAAAGGCTAAACGGCATGGATCATTGTTCTCGCTGAAAGGCTCCTTTGACGAACCCCACAGGGACGAGTCCACATACATTCACTGACAAAAGGCAGCAGCCCTCTGGATCCTATTAACAGCTACACAGACTGGAGTGAAGCATGTGTGTGTGTGTGTGAGAGTGTAAATGCAGATAAAAGCAACCAATCAGTTGGCCCCTTGTGCTGATGCTACTTGCCAGTAATTTTACAGCAGGTGCCCAGATCACACAGTCATGACAAAATGTCCTCCATAACTCATCAATAATATCACTGAGAGTGAAGCCATTCAAATATGCACAGAGACACTGGCCGTTGTGCCTGTCTTTTTTTGCTGCAGTGGTACACTCCAAAATCATTTGAGCAGGACATGCATGCTGACAATGGAGAGGAGGAGGAGAGACAGCAGAAGGAAAGATGAGTGGAAACAGAGAGAGGGAGGGAGGGAGGGAGGGAGGGATGTTCCACCTCATCCATTCCCACTCATGCATTTCATGAAACACTCTGACACTATTCTTCATCACACTGCAAACACACACTTCAAGTCAGCAACAGAGCTTGCTTGGTACACACAGCAGCACTGATCCACCATTTTAGGCAGATACATTTGGGCTCAGTTCTTCTATGAAGACTATATTTCATAGTGTGACAGTCTGAAAGCTCTGGACACGTTGCTGAGAAACTGTCAATAATTGTGCATTTGTTCTGTTACAAATCCCCCTTCACCTCCCTACACGCCTATTTTTGTTTATTTCATTTGACAAAAAATACAAAATAAAGATGAGATTAACAGACAATAATAATAATAATAATTTTACTATTATTATTATTATTATTATTATTATTATTACTACTACTACTACAATTTCTGGATCTATCACAGTAATATCCTTATTGAAATTTCTACTGGTCACAATAATCGTGGTGAAAATCTCGTATTGTGACACCCCCACTGCTAACAATCCATCATGTGTCCCAAGCTTGTGGCTAAATGTAGTGAACCTCTGGAGTGGGACATTATTACACACAGTCACATTTGACTAAAGTCATTCTATTTGTCTTTTTAAGAGGCCATTATGTTTTTAGAATGAAAAGTGGTTTGTTTGTTTTTTTGTTTGTTTTAATTTCCCATGGACACCTTATCAGTAGCATTCCCATACAATAGATTTTAAATTAGCAGCAGAGTAACATTATGGAAACTAAATATTTTTATTATTAAAATCTAACAGCTGATTTAAAGAAGTTATTTTTAAAAAAAATAATAGTGAAATAAGATTGCATTCTATTTTTTCTTTTGTTATGTGAATTATTTATAGTAGTATATTTGTTTAATTCTCCTATTTTATTTAAAGTGTGATCTGCTGCAGGATGTTCGTTTTCAGTCCACTAAAATATAATAAAATACAATACAATAAAATAAAATAAATTACAAATCAGAAACGTAAAAGAGAAGAAAGCCAAACTGAGGAATGGCGGGTGTGTGTTTGTGGAAGGGTTGAAGGGAGGGGGTGAGGGGGTGGTATTTGGCGGCGGTTGCGCGTGGGCACCGTGTTGTTATCCAGCTTCTCAGCAGGCAGGACACGCCTTCTCTGGACTCCTGGTTTCTGCTGCAGCACCCTTCACGGCATTACATCACCCAGTCAGAGAGCACCCAGCACCCCACAAACACTTCACAGCCTCGTGCACGTGCGCTCAACGACACCACAGACGCGTATCACGCACATTACCAATGTCAGTACACACAACACGCGAATACACACATACACACACAACATACACTCCTTAAAAGTATGACTGTACATATTCGTAAAAGAATAAATGTCTGCACATGCACGCTGCAGCCAGAGCACGATACAAACCTCTCAATCAGCTACACACACTTCTATCTACACACACACACACTCCACCAATGAACACACCCACAAATACCCCACCACCATCAGCCGTTTATGTAACACCAGACAGCCTTCATGGTTGAGGACTTTTTTTTTCATTTGATTCAAGGTGTTTTAATCATCTTGTATTTTGTAGTATTCAAAAACTCAAAAACACACCTGTTATTAAGTCTAAAACCTAAATTTGAAATAACAACGCGTGTAGTGATTTATATAATTAAAAGGGAGATATATGATTTTAAACGTTGTTTTTTAAAGGAGCATCATTTGGTCACAAAACAAAAATATTTATGGCCCAACAATCCCCCACACTTTGTTTAAATATAAGAAACGGGGGAAAATCGACGAAATGAAAGAAAAGAGCATTCTCCAAAATCCTGCGTGATGT
Organism: Cichlasoma orientale; assembly: GCA_034780415.1. Lineage (NCBI taxonomy): Eukaryota > Metazoa > Chordata > Actinopteri > Cichliformes > Cichlidae > Cichlasoma > Cichlasoma orientale. The sequence continues at coordinate 97,403 of JAVDPK010001230.1, forward strand.
TTGAGTCTCTCCGCCCGGTGGGATTACTGCTACCTTGAGAGCCCTTGGCTTTTTGCACTTGATTTGTCAGCGCAGTTAATCGGCTGCCAACCGGGGGGGTTCAGCCAAATTACCCAAAACAACCTCCATCATGCGCCCAACACCCCCATCACCACCACCACCACCATCCTAACCTTAAATCAGGGTGAAGGAAAATCAAATCGAGGGGGGGTGTTTTATATTTCCGTAGAAAACACGCACCGCCCATGTGGGCGAGACGCATTTTTAGTCGTTTTTCATATAAATCAATTCAATACTTGACCAAATGTCAACAATCATCACACATTTATAATCATATTTAACCCAGCCTACCCAGTTTAATTCCCAGCAATGCGAGAGGGGGGAAAAACATCTAACGAATTTTTTTTTTTCGTTCTCAAAATTTTAATCTTGAAGATTATTACGCAATTAAAGAGCAGGTGATGAGACACCACTGGGCCCTTTGCAGGGGGAAACAGACGCATTCCCTGGGTTTGGGTTACGCCCATTCAGAGGAGCGTCAAAAAAAAAATTCCCGATTAGGAATTCCCCGTGCATAAAAGCACAAAAATCATCTAATCCTATTAACTCAACAAATCCGACGCATTCAAATCAGCGCTTCAACGGAGAAGAAAAAAATTCTAATTGTCATCCGTTTGCACTTATTTTGACTCTTTTTCCATGGGTTCAGACTCAAGCTGCAGATGTTAAACGCCGTCAGACCGCCCGTAGATCAAGGCCTTGATTGTTATTTTGCGGCAGACAGTGGATTTTTTTTTATAGCGCACTGCACAAGGCCTTTTATTTTTCTCCAGTGGAAAACAGACAAATTTGATGTAAATGGTACATCCTGAATTCGTCGCAGTGAAAATGACAAAATAGTGTAAAAGGAAAAAAAATACGGTCCAATTTAAATTAAAATTAAATGAATTTAAGCTGATCTTTAAAGCAGGCCCCAGAATGAGGCTTTTCAAATGTGGACTGATGAAGGGAAAAAAAGTTGTCAGCTCCATGCGCCATGAAATGCAGTTTACTGAGAGGAGCTGCTAACCTCCCTGCTTTTCCTGCAGACGCCATTTGATCCACATGGGAATAATCAAAATCATCCAAATCATTTCGCAAAAATGACATTTTCCTTAAAAATATATAATCACTATGCTACATCTCAGTCCAAACGGATCGGGGTAATTTTTCCGAGCAAAAGGATCCAGTTTAACTACCTATTATTTATCTAAATGTAGTAATGTGAAGCCTTAGAGAAAATTCTGTTGAGTTGTACTGAGCTTTAAAAAAAAGACAGAGAGAGAAGAGGGATAATGGAGGAATGTGATGGTTGTTTCATGGCGAGGAAGTGCGCAGCCTGCTGCTGCGCGCTATCCATCTCCGGAAGGTCATGAATCAAACTGCTCGAATTACATCAAAAATATGCATCTATATTTAAAGAGTATTAGCCGGGTTCACTGGGCCTGAAGGGCGTCGCAGCGCGTTTGTTTGTCATTCCAACGTGAAAGCTGCAGAGGAGAACAATGCGTGGATACTGGACACCTGGCGTTCACCTTATTTATTATTCATCATTCTAAAAACGAGTTGAAGGAAATCCTTTAGGTTGCCCTTAAAGTCTCTTTTTCGGGGGCTTCATATTTAATACACGAGCATGAATATTTGTGTATGTTTGAAATATAATGAAATGTAAAATTGATCATTTCTATAGTAAACACCGAGAGAGCGGAGAGGGCTGTAATTCTACACCCGCCCGTCACTGTGTCTCCTTTTCATCGGACGAATTTAGAGGCCAGCATAGCAGACATTCTCATTTTCCATCCTTCATACGTGACTTTTCTTTCAAGGAGAATCGCACCTGCTCCGGCTGGGCACGTTCACCGTTTCGGTGCGTAAAAATTGGGGGGGAAACTCCCGTAAAAGTGGCTAGTCCCGTGGTGCCTGTCCGTCAGGAGTGGAAACTCTGCCTCATATTTTCCCTGGAACATGGTCCTGGTTCTGTTAAATTCATACACGGTTAAGTGATATGAACAGGTTGGACTACAAAGACGACGCTACTGACCTTAGTTAAACAGACCACCAAGAGTATCCAACTGCTAAAATCCAGCTGTAAACTCCACGGAGATGTAGTGTTTGGGGGTTTTTTGGTTGGTTTTGTTGTTGTTGTTGTTTTGTTTTGTTTTGTTAATCCAGAATTCTGTTTTTTAAAGCAGCAGTGTTTCCGGCGCCGGTGGTGCTGATGCGAAGTGGCAGAGCGCTGAGAAGCACCAGGCGGTACAGGGCTGGGTTTATCCTTCCTCACAGGTGCGTCGACGACGGTGCATCATGGGCACAAAAGCCGCTGTTAACTCGGCGCGACTTGCAGCGGCTGCAGGCGAAAGGCGTATACACACAAACGCGCACACGCGCGCCGCCCAGGTCCGCCCTCTCCTCAGCACCAGTACACGCCATTTAAAGGCATACAGGCTAGTAAACGGCGCGCTCTCTCGCGCTCACACACCTGGAAGGATGCTCCATTGCGCTTTAGGCTGATAATAGGCTGTGTCAGGAGGTGTGGTGGTTCACTTTATCATTGTGGGTCAATAGTATGCCCAGATTTTTCAGGCTCCACATGTGAAGAAAAACATGATGTGCATTGTAGCTGCTCCTATTTGTGGTGTGTCTACAGAGTAATTGATATTTCACTGATAATCGGACTATTGTGGGTCTCCTGCATCTAATTCTGTTTTTGCCTTAACCATAGCTGAATATGATGTGACAAAATAGGTTAAAAAAGATTTTTTTTATCAATTACTCTTTTTATTGTGGTCTTTCTTTGTAGTTGAAATCAGAAGATCTTCACACAAGAGGAACTTTATTAGAGGAGTACCTCAGTAAAAGCCTGTTAGCAGTAAGCTAACAGCATAAGCAAAGGATAGAGACAGTGATGCTGTCCAAGGTGCTGAACTGCCTGCAGACGTCTCATTAAAGTGTTCACTGTTGTTCCCTTTTAGCGTGCATGTTGGACTTGAGGAGAGTTGATTCTTCAGCCATTATATTATTAACATGTTTCAGATTATTATGATAGCATGCATTCTTGGTGAAAGAAAACACATGTTTTAGCACAAATATGGTGAAGTCATGTGTTCTTGTCAGTTCAGCTCAGACTCATGGACATGCAACACAGTCAGTGCAACAAGACTCCTGTGACTAAAGGAATAATCCATTGATTTAACAAAATCGGACTCATAGTCATATTCAAATGAAGAGGGCACAACCAGACGCACTGTTTATATAATCAGCATATTTTCTTCATGTACGTGGGTAATATGACGTACAGACTTATGTTAAATCAGGAAATTCAATCAGAAAATAGTATAAAACCAGTTGAAAACTAGCTGAACAGCAAGTTCTGATGATCTCAATTGCGTGCAGACCTCCTGCTTTAATAAACACAAAGAATTGTTTCATGAATGGATCTGAATAAACAGATGCAAGTACTGTATGACATAGACATTTGTTTAATCTTCCTTGAACATGCCTGTAACCTCCACCATTACTACCACCACTGTGCATACCCTGCCCCATCCCCAGTTTCAATAGCACCTGCTATTGTTAATTAAACATATGCTGCTTGCCTCATTGTTTTGCATTCCCACTAAATTACATAAAAACTGTGAAACTGCACAGCATGTTCCACATTTCAGTCCATTAAACTATATTTAACATAGACTCCAAAATGTTTATCTCTTTTAAAGATCTTTGCTTTTTAGGCCAAATATGCTGTAACATAGTGAGGTGGAAGCGAATGAGCAGCCCACAGCTTTCCTGAAAACACTGGCAGTTTGTTCAGACTCTGAAAACAGCACGTCTGCAGTTTCCTGACAGGTGACCTCTTGTGGTTGCAAGGAAAAAGAAGCATGATGTCACTATTTGATTATAAAAAAGCTTGATGAAGATGTCAACAAAACGAGTGATTTTTTTGTTTAAGTCCCCTATTTTTAAACACTATTTTTTTTACCTTAATATTAACCACAATTTTTTTTTCAAAGTCCTGAAACACGTCTTGCAATTGCAAACCATCTTGAAATGCCATCTGTTCAAATACATTTATTCAGAAGTTATGAATTTTATCACAGAAATTCTTCCTCCTCTTCTTTTTTTTAAATTAAAAAAAATAGAAATACATTGCTTCAATAATGTTGAGGCCCAGGCTCTGGAGAAGCCAGTCCATGACTGAAAGTGTTCCATTGTGCAATTTTCTATCCAGGTTTGCTTTTACTGCATTGGCAGTGTTTTTGGGATACTTATCATTCTGAAAAATGAAGCCGTTGCCATCTGGAAAGATGTTTTCCAAATGGTATTGCATGGTGGATCAAATTCTGATAATACTTTTATGCTTTCAATATTCTATAAATTTGGACAAGATCTCCAGCACTATATGAGCCTTTTCTCCCTGTTTCCCTTTCTTAAGAATGGCTTCTTGACAGCCACCCTTCCACTGAAACCTTTCCTGATGAGACTTCAGTGAACAGTAGATGGATCAGCATCTCTCAGGTCTTGTGTCAGGTCTTTGCTGGTTTTTTCCTATTTCTTAAGGACATGACTTCCAGATACTGTTCACCTGCTGGAGATGTTTTTTAGTCCCACCACTTCATCTTATCCATTTTCCTCAAAATTTTCAAGGATACACTGCACACCATAATGAGATATGTCACGTTTCTAGCTAAAAGCTATTTGGGAATCACATTGTTGGTTCAAAAATTGTATTTTATGTCTGTCAAACTGTTATCATTGGCATTTTTATCCGATTCACAGTTCAGGATTAGACCACTTACATTACAGTAAAGTCCAGTTCTTCGGAAGCAAAATATAAAGAAATAATGGGTAGACCGTAATCTCTAGTAATTTAAAGGAACGTTCTGAAAACACATCAAATCCCAATGGGAAAAAACTCATGCTGGATATTTATATTGATATGGACTGGTTAATGTATTAACATTGAAAGGATGCCACATTGTTTGATGGAAATGAAAAAAAAATAAAACTACAGAGGATTGAATTCAAAGGCTTCCCGAAAATCAAAGAGAAAAACTGATGCAGCAGACTAGTCCATTTTGCCAAAATTTCACTGCAGCAACTCAGAATGGTACTCAGTAGTTTGTATGCCCCCCACTTGCTTATATACATGCCTGGCAACATTGGGCCATGCTCCTAATGAGACAATGGACGGTGTTCTGAGGGATCTCCTCCCAGATCTGGACCAGGGCATCACGAAGCTCCTGACTGATCTCAGTCATTGGATGGACTGAAACATAATATTCCAGAGGTGTTCTACTGGATTTAGGTCTGGCGAGCATGGGCACCAGTCAGTGGTATTTATTTCTTCGTCCTCCATGAACTGCCTGCATACTCACGCCACATGAGGGCAGGCATTGTTGTGAACTGCCAATTCTGGTATTTCATGGCAAATGCCAATCGGGCTCCATGGTGCCAGGCAGTGAGCACAGGGCCCTCAGGCCACCCTCATGAAGTCTATTTCTGATTGTTTAGTCAGAGACAGTCACGCCAGTGGCTGTTGGAGGTCATTTTGTAGCTTTGGCAGTGCTTATCCTGTTCCTCCTTGCACAAAGTAGCAGATACTGGTCCTGCTGATGGGTTAAGAACAGGGGTGGGCTGGGGTTGAAATTCAGGAGCGAGAGCTGCGGCGTGAGTGCTGCTGTGCTTAATTGGGTAAAAAAAAATTCTGATCATCAATCGGTTCAGCCCGGAAACCTCCCGATGGCCACCACGCCCCTGGTTAAGGACCTTCGACGGCCCTGTCCAGCTCTCCTAGAGTAACTGCCTGTCTCCTGGAATCTCCTGCATGCTCTTGAGATTGTGCTGGGAGACACAGCAAACCTTCAGGCAATGGCATCCACCTGCTACCAGTATTGACACCACTAGTGAAAAAACTGTCAGAAAAGATGAGGAGGAAAAATGTCAGTGGCCTTTACCTGTAAAACCATTCCTGTTTTGGGGGTTATCTCTTTGTTGCCCCTCCAATTGTGCACCTGTTGGTGTTATCAGTACCAAAGCACCTGAAACTGGCTAACAACCCTCTCTGCTATTTAAGTGACTACATCAATATCCCAGAAGTTTAACAAACTTGATGCTGTACTCTGATTAAAAAGTGTTCCTGTAATTTATTTATTTATTTTGAGTAGTGTATATAAATGTGTATTTCTTATAAACTTTCTACTCACTGTTTTATGAGCTTCATGTGTTCTTATATAGAGAGATTTATCTATAGGAATTTTAAATATCACCATTCTTTGGACATATGACCTCTTCTTCAGGGTCAAATAAGGTCAAACCTTCATTTGAAAAGCTTGAAGAAATCTCCAATCAAAGTAAACAGGTCATGCTGCCCTTATCTGATATTTACTGTACAACAAACTTCTTAAAGTACGTTCAAAAAGATCATAGAAAACAAAACGAATACATACAAAATCCAATACTATTCCTTTAAAGGTAAATACTGCCCAGAGAGTGAGCTGCCTTGGTGGAGGTTTGTGCTCTCAAAGTGCTTCTTGTTTATTTATGTATTTATCAATTAAATGTATCAATTTATTTATGTATTTATCAATTATTCATTCATAACTCCTGTCTTGGTGGCTTTAAGACATTCTTAAACTGTATCTAAATATTGCAAAAGGATGTCTAAAACAGAATTATGCTATTTGCATCCCATTACATTAGTTTAGCATTTAAAAGAAAATAGGAATTAGTACAAAACAGATTTTTTTTTTTTTTTAAAATGGCTTCACAAAATCCATCCATCCACTCTTCACCATGTACATGTACCATGTCATGTTTGCATAGCACAGAATTCCTTAAAGGGGATGCATAAATTAAACTCTTGTTAACCAAGCTTTGCACAGACAATTACAGTAGGTTCCAAAATACAGAATAATAACAATATTTTACCATGTTCGGTTGCTGCTTTGTGATCTATTCTTCAAATTAAGATAGAAAAACAATATTAATTTTTAAAAAAGAAATACAACCTGATATGTGAAATTATGTCTTTTTGAGCTGTTTTTCTGTTTCTGTTAACCTAATCTGCACGTACTGTACAGTATAAAAAAAACTTAATGTTAAAATGTTAACTTTAAAATATACAGTAACAGTTAATAATTCTGTCAATATTTTAGGGAATACAATCCCTATAAGGCTGTGTAACCTTGTTAAACAGATAACTTTTTACTTTTTCTTAATTATGGGGAGAAGCTTTCCATTCCCTTTCAATTTCTCAATCTCTGGCATACAGGTCATGATAAAGGTCTTCAGTTTCTGGCTTCTAGACTAGTCTTGTAGAAATTCATCATACTTTTTTTTTGACACAAAGGCGAGCTCTGCAGTTGTAGCACTGGCAGCCATTGTGTTCCTATCTGCTCTGATAAATTTGTAAGAAGATCTTCAGTTCTTCCCTCACTGAACTCCTGTAAAACCTTCTTGATTCTTTTCACAACTTGCTGGGGATTTACATCTAAAATTGAGAGTATTATAATTAATAAAAACAGTTAATACTGGTAATTAAATGAATTTTTAAAAAGCTCTTAGAATATGAACGCACTCACTTATTTTTCCTCCTCGTCCCTTTCTTCTTCTTGTTGTCCTGTTTGACTTTCCTTGTCTCTGCATCAGATGGAGGGGAGGAGGGTGTAGTATAATAAAGGTGAGGGAGATTAGGTCAGTGACATAAGATATCAGAAACAATTAAAAACTTATGAGCCTTTTAAAAATGTTTTAGAAGCTTGTTGCAAAGCTCACAAAGCCTAATGTAAAACATACAATAAAGATTTTTTGTTTGTGTTGTTTTCTTGTTGTTTTTGTTTTTTGTTTTTTGTTTTTTTGTTTTAGTTTTTCAGATTTTTCAGATTTATTTATTTTTATTTATTTATTTATTTATTTATTTATTTATTTTGGTGCTTTTTGGTTGTTTTCCTCAAAAACAAACTATACAAGCAAATGAATGCAATACAACAAGGATATTTGCCATGGCTTTGTTTCCACACTGTAAAGAAAACTTGGGCATCTGAATTTAATGTCAAACAAAAAAACATTTTCTATGATAGTAAAATATAGAAATATAAAATTGTAGCTCTGACTGATTTTATTTGACAGATGGTCTGAAGTGAAGTACACAGTGCAATTTCTTGTTAAAGCCTGTCTCCATGTAAGGAACAATTTATTTGAAGTAATTAATAAAGTTGTAGCTAATCTCATGATTAGCTAAACTGCAAAGCTGCTCAGTTATAAATATTATATATGTTAAACAGCTTGAGGCCTTCTGTGTGTGTGTGTGTGTGTGTGTTAATGTGACAGCACACAGACTTGTGCCGTGCTGAAAGTGGCAATAGCCACTGTGTTTTTTTAATGGAAAAGTGACCAGGGCGCAATTTATACAAGGAGCCATCATTTTTAAAATTTTCTCAGATTAATATAAAGTATTGAATGTCAGAAAGAGACTTTTATTTTTGTTTCAAAGTCACATCCTGAATGCATCTAAGTCAAATGTATGGCAAGCCGTTTAAACATTTTATGACTAAAATTTTTACCCATTTCAGAAATCTGGAACATAGTTGTTACTAAAAAAAAAAACCTTTCACAATTTAGATGTTAGAATCTGTAAAATTTATTCAGGAGAATCCATTAAAAGTTAAAACAGACTGCAATAAATGTGTGCATGAAGTTGGAAAAAATTCAAATAATTCATTGTTTCAGACAAGCGGCTTATCACTAATAAACAGGCTGGGAAACAGTGACTGAGCTGGCTTTTTAAAGTTCACATTAAAATGCACACAAATATCAGTTCAGTTTCTGAGAACGCCACTGTAAATCAAACACATTCAGACAACTGCTTCAATTCAGAGTCTCTTTCTTTGGTCAATTCAGCAATTTTCTTTTATGGAAGTTTTTTTTCTTTGCTTTACGAAAGCTTTATATGATGTTATTGTTATTTTTATTGTCATTGTTATTTCGCCAAGGTCAAATAAGTCGATGGTCTTAAAAATATGAGGAAAATGATAAAGAAGAAGTCAAAGAGTGATAGTTTTAACTTGGCTACATTAGCTAGGTACAAGCCTTGCTTGCTGCTAACATGTAGAGTTAGATGCAGAACTGCTACATGTATGCAATAAATGTCTAACAATTGAGTCTACTTACAGGTACTATTGCCCTCTTCCACTTTTAATCCTTCCCCACTGTTGCCACAGCAATAGCAAGCTGTTTCCTCAAATGAGTGAACCACTCGTGGGTTCATCCTGGCTCTGTGTTGTTTCCTTACTTAAACATAGTCTACAAATTTTCAATAGGGTTGAGATTGGAGCTTTGGGAAAACCATTCCAGAAGCTTAATGTTAGCCTGCTTTACCCAGTTGTGTTCCCACAGTTACAACTGTTTAGCTGTTGATTTGATGTGAATCTGAAGAATTTGGAGGTACCTTATAATTCCATCCACTTTGTGCAATGCACAAGTAACACTGGCAGCAAAACAGCCCATGATGCTACCACCACTATGCATGACAGAGTGTACATTGTAGAACCTTCAGCACCGCTTATTTAAAGTATACAAATATACATACAGTGAATGTATGTATATTTTGAGCCTGTATGTATAGTTTTGACACTGTGTGGGTTAGAGAAAATCTAAAAAAAATTCAAACTAACTTGTGCAGCCAATTCTTATATTATTATTTTTTTAAAGTCACAAAAGATGTATGCTGTGCAATCATTCCTCCCAGGAAAAAGAACAGTTTAAAGAAATCATTAAAAGCCCAAAATTACCATGACATTCATGCCCATGATGAGTGAATATAAACGTCAACAACTGTAACTCCTGGCAAAGGGGCTGAGACACATCTTGCTGTGTATACTGTATGAAACTGCATCTTCTTTTGGATTTATTTTAATAAGCTTTTTATTTAACAATGGAACCTCAGTTGATGGGCAGGCAGCCTTGAGCTCCTCCACTCTTCTAACAAGTCACACTTCCACAGATATTTTTGCCTCAGCAGATCAACAGCAGAAGCGCTATTGGTAAAAAAAAAACAAAAAAAAAAAAACTTTGAATCTGAAACTTCTGCTTTTTCTTAAGATCTACGCAGTAAATTTTCCAATACAATACAGCTTTTCTCCAGGACTGTCAAGTGGGTGATGTGTGCATTGCAGCTGAGGAGGGTACTGTAGTTTTCAAAATGTTTCTGTAAACAAAACTGTGTGCTCCAATGTCTACTTTGAAGTCTACTACACTACCATTGAGAGGTAGTTTTACAGTTCAGGCATCTACTGAACTACCAACATGTGTGACAGCTCCAAGGAAGTGTGTGTCCTGTTCACCTCTTTCAAGGACTGATGGCACCACCTCCCTCACCATTTTTGTGCAACAAACAGCAGAAAATGTGCCTATTGCAGTTATTTAACAGCTTTACATTGGCCTTTTAAGTGATTATGTCCACATATTGTGTACTGTCCTAAGATAAAGGGAGGTTTACTTCATACTGTGGCCACTGGGCAGTGGCTTATTCTGTTTTGTGTAATACAGCCCTCATTGCTGTAGGTGGCCGTTTTTGTTTTGGATTCCGGTTTACAAAGCATCTACCTCCATCCTCTTTGGGAAGCACTATATGCATTATCTGTAAGTATGGTTGTAATAAGATACCTATGTTTGCTTTGA
>JAVDPK010001230.1:116244-123744 GCA_034780415.1 Cichlasoma orientale
GGATGCTGCTGTAACAATAGGAATTTCCCTCTGGGATGAATAAAGTATTCTGATTCTGATTCTGATTCTGATTCTGATTAAATGAAAATTAACCTAAAATTAATAAAAAAAAATTGTTTTATCAGAAATGTTTTGGGGTTTTTTTTGTTTTGTTTTTTGTTTTTTGCAGTTCCCTGGCAGGTCTCACACACTTCACACAAAAATCAAAGTATTTCATGATCCCTTTATAGTTTAATAAAGGCTTATGAATGACTTACAACACATTTGTCCTCATTTGTGTTATAAAGCAAGTGCTTTATAACACTTAAAAAGCATCTGCAAATATATATTAATCTTTTGTAAATAAATAGTTAACTCAAAGTATTTGATGAGTAGTTAACAATGTCTTTGGACTGTAGATCATTACCTCGCCCTCCGATAGGTTGAGGGAGGTCATGTTTTCAGTCACATTGGTCTGTCTGTCTGTTTGATTGTTAGCAGGATAACTGGGAAAAATTATGAACGTATTTTGATGAAAATTTCTGGAGTTGTTGGGAGTGGTACAAGGAACAACCGGATTATGATCTGGATCCAGGATTTTGCAAAAGGATTCTTTACCATTGTGAGACAATATTCACATATTTATGTCTAATCTTATGACAATATGTCAGAATCCTCTAAAAAGAATTAGGGTGCAACATGACCATAAGTTCTGTCATAGAACAAAGTTTGTTTAGGATCAAAGGATCTAATGATCCAGAATACTGAAAATTATTTATGATCCAGTATAACAGCATTGGGTAGTATCTATTGCAGCGTGCTATCAGCACAATGAAAATTTGGGTTATTCACTCTACTGAGTGCCCTTCAAGTTTATACACTTAGAATGTTTTTTAAAAAAGTAAAAATATTTGGATAACTTCTGTACTTGGGCAAAAATCAAGTACAAATTGTAAATTGAAACACGTATGCACAAGAATACGAGGCAGACTAAAAAATATTTGTAATTACAGTGCAGAGGTATTGTTCAGCTCTTTCATTGTGTGAATTTGTGTTTGTTTAAAAAAGCAGATGGTGTTGTGTTTTACTGATCATCAATAACTGATCAGTATATAACTTATTATTTTATGTTAGCCTATTAAGGGTACAAAACACTTCTGCAAATAGCAAACACAAAGGACTCGCAGGACTCTTAGATCTTACCTTTAAATCCTTAATTTAGTCAGTTATGTTGTGTTTAAACATTGATTCTTGTGAATTTCTAATGCAGTGTATTAACAGGACCCCAGGACTTAGACTCCTGCAGTGTTCGATGTTCTTGTTCAAGGTTGTTGTTCCTGTAACTGCCCTGTGATGATGCTGTACATTGTACATTTCTTATTATTACCCCTAATGAATAGTAATAATGGATGGATTTTCTATATTGTTATAATATTACTCTAGACTATAATATACTCATTGTTCAGGGGAGCATTCAGGTTATTAATAATTCTGTATTTTTCTGTATTAAAATTTCCATATTCACTTTAATACTTTTGGGGGACATTTTCTTTTAGCAATGTCTTAATTTACATAAACCACTAAAACCAAATGTGTCTGATCCATATTATATTAAGTTTACATTGGCTAAATAAGGTAAGGTACCTTAATTGTGATTACAGATTTGGATACATTTAATGGGACCTCCTTTCTTTATTTTTTGTCATGTATCTCCTGTTTCAATAGTGGATTAAATATGACCAAAGTTTTATATGAGCCACAAGCTCAGGTTATCATAATGCAAGCCCAGCTGGACCCACTAAGCAGACTCAACAAGTGGCCGTGTTTAATTAAGTAAATTTTATTGTAAGGAAGGTGAGTAATGGAGAAACTGAGGCAGGGAAAGGAATACTGCTTCAGAGTGGACGGGATCATGGGAGCTCTGCTGGAGAAGGCTGGGGTGTGAACTGAAGCAGACTGAGCCTTAATTAGAAACGTGGAGAGATTAAGCTCGGAAGGAGTACTGAGCAAGCTGGTGGGTATCTGTGAGGAGCAGGTGGGAAGCAGGCAGGTTGGCTGGGTGTGGGTTGCAGATGTCTGGAGGTCCAGGTGGTGGAGAGGTGGTAGAGCGGAGCAGCTTGAGTCTCTACAAGATTGCGAGTTAGTGGATTTGAGAACCGGTAGATTCCAGGCCAGGCTTTTAGGTAAGCAGCTATGAGGAGCACAGGGAGAAAGAGAGGAGAACAAGAGTCACTATAGTGTCTGGAACAGTCTGGCAGGGAAATGGGGAACCGCCTGTCCTTCTTATCCTTGAGGCCTGATGACTCAACCACTAACAGGTTGAGGAAGGGTTGACCCACAAAGCGACCACCCTCAGAGACAGAGATAGAGCCAGCCCAGCAGTTTTTTTCCCCACTAAAACACTCATATAAGGTACAGATCGTACAACATTGGGAAAACAACTCCAACCTTTATCCTTGTTCATAAGGGTTTGCTTGTTTCAGACACAGGATGAACTGAGGGGCTCAGTAGAAGATATAAAGGATTCTTTTGAACTGTGAACACAAAGCTACTCTAGTAGAGTCCAAAAATAAATATATGGAGGCAAATATTAGCATAAGACGTGTAAAGTAAAGTCCGCACATTAAATTAATACACAGTTTATTGAGTGTCATTTCATAGTTAGTGTTTTTATAATATGTTTACAATACCTAAATAAATATCCATGCATAAGTAGTTGTACCCAAACTTGTATTTTATAGTAATGGGATTTAATAGTGCTAAATCTATCCGACGTAGTGATTGATTGCTTCACACCCTGATTATTCTGACACTGCACAGGAAAGCAAACCCAATGATCCTCATAGTCCTCAAAGTGCATCTGAAGAGTCATTTGCATCTATTGGCTCTGCTGCATTATAGCTTTCCTAACACCTGTACAGAGCATTTGTCATGAAATGAAGCGAGTGTCAGTGTGCAAAAATGGACTGGTTCCCCGTGACCTCCAGGCAGTGTGATTCCCCAAAAGGCCAGGACACAGAAGAGCCAGATAATGTACAGATAAATTACAAGTACAAAAGCCCATGTTAGAGAGAAAGGTCCATTAATGTTTCACCACAAATACAATAAATAAACAGGCAATAAATTCAGAATTAACTGTGCAAGCAAAAATCCAATAACAGAGTTTAAAGATATTCTGATTATATATCTTTTGTTTGTTAAAATAACATGACTATTTCTTCAGCGTATGTGTGTTAAAAATGTTAAGATATCTCCAGATCTTCTTTAATTCTTTGCGGTACTGTATGATCGTTCCCTTTTTGGGGATTCTGTAGACCTATAATTCATGATTTACGATTCCAAAAACATTGATTATCTTATAGCAGCCCTTTGTGCAGCCTCTTAGTTCAAGCTCTGTATGAAGCAGGAATATCTTTTCTGATTGGTTCCTTCTGCTGGCTCCAAAGGCTAGGAAAGCATACAACAGCAATGAGATGTCAGTTTCTTACATATATCTGTTTATCAAATCAAAAACATGATTTGATGAACATGATGACAAGGATGCAGCCTGGCTTCCATTTAAAGGTTCTCTCACTTAATTATCTTCTTTGTATCATCCTCAGTCATCTTTACAAACATTACAGTTTACCTCTGAGCATATTCATGATCCCTGAAGACTGAACATTACAACACATTTTGATTTTAATAAACCTGGCTGTATATAGGTTTGAATCTCCAATGGGAACAAAATGGGAGTAACACAATTAGAATTATCAGAATGTTAGCCGCTTCATCCAACGCAGGACACACAACATTAATGTGTTTGCCTGAGTCCTGTGACGGAGTGACAGCCTGAGCAAGTTGTTTCCCAGTGTTTTACATAAATAATGAATATAAATATGCCTGCAGTAAAACTGGATGAATGATCAATGGGGGTTCAGTCTGCCGAGTTCTTACATAAACTCTGAGTTCTAAGGGGATCCTTTTGGGGGACTGAATCATCTTCTTTGGAAAGAATAGTTACCGTGAGAAAGACAGCTATTTTACCACAGAGGGTGTAGTGCTGAGGGATAGTGATGGTGATAAAGATAAGGTGAAATAAATAGAGAGGGTGAGTCCATTGGGTTTTTTACTGCCCTCTAACAGTATATATCCTAAGGACAAGGGACAGGGAGTGGTTGTGACCAAAGAGCTATTGTTCACATCACTGTGTTATCTCCCCCACCTCAGAGAATATAAATCACGGCTGCCCACGGGGAGCATTGGTGTGTGTGTGTCTGTCGATATGTGGTTATTTGCTGCATGTGTCTGAGAGTGGGTGAAGCACATATTGACAAAAAAAAAACTTGACATGTCAGTGACCTGCAGTGTCAAGTTATTGAGCTGGTCCATAATACAGAGTGATTATACAGCAATGATCATTCACTCTGGTAAGTCCTATACTAACCCCAGATACACAAATACACACGCGCATCCTTACAAAGGCTCTGTTTCCCAGTAAGCAGAGCAAAGTCATAGAAACAAAAGACCGACTAAAAACTAGAATGAATTGACTGCTTTTTTTTTTTGAGAGCTGTACTTGAAATAAGCAGCAGAGAAACTTTTGCTGTTCCACCAAAAATATGTGATCAGCCACGCTCCATCACACTGATAATCATTTACAGATTACCAATAGATCAGTGCTGCAGTATAGGATTCATTAGAATCAGTTATGATGTCATGTGCATCACAAGTTCTTCAGTAGTTTGAAGAAACTCATCGAATGCTTTTTCATGCACACTTTTACAGTGAAGTGCAAACTGTGCTCAGGGCCGTAGAATCAGCATATCCCACAATTACCTGCTTCTGGATCTCAGTACTGCTGCATACAATGTTTTGAACGCATCTTAAAACAATGGAATACAGCAGTAGCTCATTTTCTTTAAAATTTTTCAAGTACCTCCAACTTCTACCTCCGTCCATCCATCCATCCATCCATCCATTCTCTTCCGCTTATCCTGTTCAGGGTCATGGGGATGCTGGAGCCTAACCCAGCTGTCACAGGGCAAGAGGCAGGGCACACCCTGTACAGGTCACCAGCCTGTCGCAGGGCAAACACAGAGAGACAGACAACCATTCACACTCACATTCACACCTATGGGCAATTTAGAATCACCAATTAACCTAACCCCACTAACCCATTACAGATGATACTGATGAAAATTTAGGAGACGTTAAGGATTCCCTGAGCTTGTTTTTAAGAATAAATGTAATTTGCTTTAAGTGCAAAGTCTTAACTCAGTGAGAGAGTTTAACATTAGGAACTTCTTTCTTCTACCAAATTAAAAGATTAAGCTTCTTAGCAGTGAGTAGTCCATAAGATAAGACGTGAAATAAAGCAAGCTCTCAGCCTCCTGCGGGCCTTCTGATATCTTTACCTGTTCACAGTAGGCGCTGAACAGTGACTGACAGACAGGCTGTAGCATTACCCAAACTCCTGACAACTACTGAAATTGCTAAATGTCTGAAACAGCATGTTTTTTTTTCTTGGTCTGCATGCTATCTCACAAGTATGGAAAGGCTTCCTAGGGATCCTGGGAGCAACTGTCAGCTAATCTTTATATTTCCATCCTCAATCAAATGTCCAGGCAAAAAGAGCAAATCAAGAACTCGAGGCTGCCTGAGATGTATTACCTGTGTAATCAGCATGCATTCTGTCCAGCAACACTTCTGTCCAGCGTGGAAGAAGACCAAGGCAGCACTGCTCAGGACAGCCAACCAGAATTGCAGCCTAGCCAATCATCCAATCAACAGAGGACTCCAGTTCTGCAGCATCAACCAGGTCCAAAAGTTTGGTTATCCTCGTAGAAACAACATTATAACACAATACAATACAACGGGGATACTCGCATCCAGGCCTCGAGAGCCGGTGTCCTGCAGGTTTTAGATGTGTCCCTGATCCAACACACCTGAATCAAATGGTTGAATTACCTCCTCGGTATGCAGTCAAGTTCTCCAGAGTCCTGCTAATGATTTCTATATTTGATTCAGGTGTGTTGAAGCAGAGACACCTGCAGGACACCAGCTCTCGAGGCCTGGAAGTGAGTATCCCTGCAATACAATAACACATTAAACTACATTAAATTCACTTTCAAGAAAGCTTACTCCAAGTAACTTTACTTTACTGTCCAGTAAAGTTGCCCTCATCCATGAACATTCTCAATAGGACGCTGTTTTATACCCAGTCATGTTACTGACCGGTTGCCAATTAACTGAATCAGTTGCAAAATGTTCCTCCAACTGTTTCTTTTTAGCAGTACTTATTTTTCCACCCTTTTTTTATCCCTATTCCAACTTTTTTGAGACACAATGCTCCCATCAATTTCAATGAGTTAATATTTTTCATGAAATAGTAAGTGAAATAGTTCTATGTTCTATTGTGAATAAGATTTGGGTTTATTATATATGTCCTATGAGGTTGTTTTTTAGGGGATATAAAAATACAGTTTTGCACCTTTATACATTTAAGACACACAACATTTAATTCCGTTAACAAAAAGACCACAGCAGAAAATAATTGCCCCTCCTTCAATATTCTTGATGACAAACCTTGAAATTTATAACAATTTGTTATGCATATTAAAGTGCTGTGTGTTTTAATGAGCCCTACAAACAGAACAAAAATGAAAACATCTAACAATTAAGCCAAGGATACGCTAAACTCACACTGAACATGGCAAGTCCTCCTGGTGCTGCGGACACCTGAAATTTGGCCACTTGTAGGCAGAAAAGTTATGTTTCAGTCCAGGTTTCGTTGACATCAGATTCAGTGTGAAACACAAAGAAACAGCGGCTCTCTCCTTATTGGTCCTGAATGATTTTTTTTTCTTCTAATAGTTTTTTGCTTTGTCACTTCTGGTAGCATGAGACGGTACAAGCACTTCATTCAGGTTGCACAGGTAGTCCAGCTCTTCCAGGTTGGCACATCCATAGGTACCATTGCAAGGTTTGCTGTGTTTCCCAGCACAAGAGTGTGGTAGAGACACCAGGAGATGCATATCCTGCTAGACCTCAGTGCAACTGTTGATCGGACTACAAAGATTAGAATACACCTTAGGTATTAAAGGTACTGTGCTGCAGTGGTTTGAATCATATCTGTCTAATAGAGAAGTTGTTCATGTAAATGAGGCACAGGGTTTTATGCTGCTCCCTTCTGATTGTTGGGGCTTTCTCTCTATTATTGTAGGGTATTTACCTTACAATATAAAGCACATTGAGGTGCTTGGTGTTGTTGGCCCTATATAAATAAAACTGAATTGAATTGTTACCCAAAGATAACTGAACAGGGCTGTAGAAGTGCATCAGCCGCACTTCTTTATGCAAGGAGGAACCGAACAAACGCTGCCAGTCCCACAAAATGACCTATAGCAGGCTCCTCTTTCCAAACTGTCAGGAACCGACTCCATGAGGGTGACAAAAGGTCCCAACATCCTTTAATGGAACCTGCGCTGATAGCCCAGCACCGTGCAGATTGATTGGTATTTTCCAGAGAATATACCAGAA
>JAVDPK010001230.1:127553-147956 GCA_034780415.1 Cichlasoma orientale
ACTAAGTTACTTTTTAAAGGAGTAATCGGTAATCAGTAGTCAGACTACTTTTTCAAGGTAACTATGCCATCACTGAAGATAACACAAGACAAAAATTTGAAATGTTTGAATAATTTAACATAATAGATTTCTGAATTAAATTATGAAATTTTTTAACTTTATTCTTTACAATATTCTAATTATTTGAGATGCACCAGTTAACTAGCAAATTACCATATATTGCATGTCTTTGGCTTGAACATGCAAACTACACACAGAAGATCTCCACTCAACAGGAAGATATAATGCACAAAGCTCCTTGCTGTGAGGTGCTAACCACTGCATCATCATGCCACATACCAAGCATCACAGCCCTCCCAGGATTTACCCAGAATCTGATAAGGGACCAGCCAATGCAGCGCATCCCACTGGTTTGTTTTAACCTTTAAACACTCCAAACATAGACAAGATGGAATTACTGGCTTTTAACTTGTGTTCTTTATTTTATTTTATTTTTTTACTCTGAAATTCAGCCCACTCACTGAACATCAGCCTCTCATTTCCCAGGGTATAACCTTGCAGCAGCCAATCTCACAGACATACTCCCTAGTCAGCCTGCTGATAATTTGTCTCTCTGTGCAGTTCATCCATCCAAACTGCATAAGTGCAAAAATTTCCAAAAGGGAAAAAGTATTTCTCAACCAGACATTGAACATCCAAGCCAGTGTAACAGGTATTTTAACAGGATAGTGGCTGTGCTTATTTGCAATGCCCCGTCAGGTGAATTCAAATATGTTTTGATTTTGTTGGCATATCCTCGACATGTCAGGGGACACTTTTCTCCAGCTCTGATGTGAATTTGTCGATGCGGATTTGCCCAGAGTTACACTGACTGCATGGACGCACAAAATACACAGTGCTGCTCATCGCTTCCACCTGTTTATGCTGAGAAAAATACACATTTTCACCAC
This sequence comes from Cichlasoma orientale, assembly GCA_034780415.1. NCBI lineage: Eukaryota > Metazoa > Chordata > Actinopteri > Cichliformes > Cichlidae > Cichlasoma > Cichlasoma orientale. Next base: position 128,504 of record JAVDPK010001230.1, read on the forward strand.
TGTTTACCATTATAGTGTTTTCTCAGGACTGTGTGTGTGTGTGAGAGAGAGAGAGATAAAGACTAGCATGACGGCACTAGATATATTGGACTGTGTGTGTGTGTGTGTGTGTGTGTGTGCTTGCCACAGGAGGACCATCCATCTCTATCACACAGAGCCACCCAGGGCTGCCATGGCTAATAAGAGCAGCTCTCTCTTTCAGCCCTTCTTTCTTTCTCTCAAGGAAAGAGAGGAGAGAGACAAGCCCTCCCTCTGTGGAAGAGGTCTGGAGGAGTATGAAAGGTCATCCATTTAGATGTTAAAGTCAAAGTGTGCAGAAACTGTGTCGATGAACCTCAGTGATGCTCAGCAGGTATTATAAACATCACAAATACTGACGTTTGAAGTGTGGAGAAAAACCTATTAAAATAAAAGTCTATTTGTACAGCACTGCAGCCGTCTTATGTCTGTTTTTCCAAGTCAGCTACACTCTTTGGAAAACTGTGAATCAAGTAGGTTTGATTTTTTTTTTTTTCTTCTATTTAGATGTCAGATAGTCTAGCCTGTTCAAGCGTAAGCATCTCAGATTGGACTGGAATATTGGTTTACCATGACAATGTTGTCTCTGAAAGACACTATTTCTAGCTTGGAGCTAGTTGGAAATTGATGTGACACATTAATATAGCGTTAGTTCAGTAAAGCAACCTTTGCAAATCAGCTGAATGCCAGGACACATCAGGACACATTTCTGAACATCCAGCCGTCTGTTTTATATACGGCACGCTCTTTGGGCTGCTTTAGTCTGCCTTCAGTTTCTGTGAATCTGCCAGCCATTCTGCAAGACATCTCTATGTCTTTCTTTTATATTATCGCTAGCTAATTTAATGTTATATCTGTTGTTCAGTGACATGTGATGAGTCCCCAGAACAGTGCCGTGCCTCCAAGTATACATTACCTAAGGTGAATGATTATTTGAGCACCTCATTTAAGGTAAAAGTCTGTAATGGAAGTTAACCAGCTGGGATCCAGTGAAACACTGGGTGTGTTCCATTTGGGTCCTTCAGTGGAAAGAAGAAATAAGGATGTTCTGCACTAGTTGTGATTGAAAAGTGGTGCCAACCTCGACAGGTGACTACTAAGGAATGTTTCCAGGGCCTGAAAAGTAAACTGCTAGCTGTGAAATACACAGCTAGGGATTTTCCCCCCTCAAGTTATTTTGTTATCTTCTTCTTCTTTCAGCTGGTCCACGTAGGGGTCACCACAGCGGATCATCTGCCTCCATCTCACCCTATCTCTAGCATCCTCTTCTGTCACACCAACCCCCCCGCATGTCTTCCTTCACTACATCCATGAATCCTCTTTTTTTTCCTCCCACCAGGCAGCTCCATGTTCCACATCTTTTGTCCAATGTATCTACCATCCCTCCTCTACACATCCAAACCATCTCAACCATGTCCGTCTAAATTTTGCCTCCAGACTGCTTCAGTTTCTGACTGAGCAGCATGTGGGTAAGGAGTAAGAGTGAGGATGAATTCACTTGATGCGGTAAATAACATTTTCTGTTGAAAGTAGAAAAACCTCGAGAACAGATGAGAGGTAGAGCTGAAAAGCTCTCCCTGTTTTGTTTTTCTCCTTGAAAACAAGCTGTTTCTGCTGAGATAATTGAATGAATTTACAGCACCGTACACAGCTCTCTCTGCTGATATGTCAATGGAGCTCACCCCGCAATCTCTTTCTTTCTCTCACTCCTTGTCTCTCATTTATATGACAGTAATCATTCAAATAAGTCAATATTTATTTAATTACACTTTGGATCTCAGTGTTCAGGTGAATGTATAGCCTACACTGGTCTTTGCAGTCCACAGCTAAAATAATAATGAGAGACAGGGTATTGCATGTGCATTGCTTTTATGCATGCTCACATGCCTGCTTGTAATAAAAAGAAGCAGTAGCATCAAAACATTAATTCAGTAATTACAAGGCACAGCCCAAATGACTGGCTCATAAAAAAATGGGAATTTTGGTGCCTTGCCTGCCTGGAAGCAGCAGGTAAGCCACCTGTTGAGACTGAGTGAAACCTCAATTATTTATGGTCATGTGACATAGGTGTTCTGAACCACATTTCAGAGTAGTATATTGAAATATCTGTTTTTCAGAAGTGTCAAAACCTCAGTATCAAGCTTCGCATCCTTAATGATTATCCACTTTTCTTGGTTACTTAGCTGGGTAATAGTTTTTGTGTTGCAGAACTGGCCAGTGCATTTCTTCTTCCTTCTTTAAGAATGAACCAGATTGCTGATTTGTACAGTGAAAAGGTGTAATTCCAAACAGTTAAATATAGTCCTGACTACCTTCCCTCTCTTTGTTACCGTCCAACTACACTTGTCCAGTCCAAATGACATTCCGATAGTGCTGCGGATCCTAGTGGTGTGGATTAGTGAATGAATACTACTGACCAGCAGGTGCTCATGTCACATCTGTCCCCTCAATTTTAATAGCACTCTAGTTTACACACATTCATACTCAACCTTTAGACCTCATACACTCACATACACCAGCTTCAGAGGGTGTGTGTGTGTGTGTGTGTGTGTGTGTGTGTGTGTGTGTGTGTGTGTGTGTGTTTGGCTGGGCCTGTGTGTGGGGCTTGCTGAGCCTCAGCCCCTGTGGGTCATTGTTGTGGTTGTGGTTTCAAGACGCGTGGCTGGGGGTTCTAGCATGGTTGCGCACCTGCTTCTTTGGGGGTTGTGGTCTGGGGTGGCTCAGGCCTCTTTGGCAGGGGATCTGGGAGGTGCTGGGAGGTTCTCAAGTGCCTGGGCCCAGCGGCCACATCCTCGGCTCATTCTGCGGTGACGGGCCTCTGGCGGGTCGGCTGCCCATCGCCTCTGGTTCTCGGGGGCTCTTGTCCTTTGGCTGCGTGCACTCCTTCTAGGCCCTTCCTTCTGCAGAGGTGGGGTCTTGGGGATGTGTGGCCTTGGGTCTTCAGCGCTCCTAGGGGAATGTGGACGGCCCATGTCTCCTGGGTTTTTTTCTGTCTGGCCAAGGGCATGATTCCCCTGGCTCAATGAGAAGATTCTCATCCAGACTGGCTAGCACAGGGTAAAATCCAGATTGTGAATGATCCCCATCAGGGTATGACACTAACAAACTACCAGACAGGAATGATGGGACTATGGAAAACAATAGTGAAAGCCAATTCCAAGGCACTTGTACACATACACTGGGTATGAGTACATAGGAAATCTTGTGCAGACCTTAGAAAGTCAAATAAATACAAATATTTGTAGAAATACAGTACCAGTCAAAAGGTTGGACACACTCATTCACTCACATGAATGGGTAAGTGTGTCCAAACATTTGACTGGTACTGTATGCAAATATAAATCAAAGTGAGGCAAAGTAAAGGCATATTCTGCATAGGCCTCAACCCCCTAAGCCAACCCATCACTAAGTGCTGATACAACTATAGATTCAGGAGTGCAGTGACCATCATCCACCTCCTCTACATGACATCAAGCTGTACGCCAGGAGTGAGTGAGACGACTCACTGATCCACTTCACCGGGATCTACAGCAAGGACATCGGGATGTCATTCAGACTGTTTGCAACGAAAGGAAAGATGATTTGGGCTGAAGGGGTCGAGTTGCCAGAAGGCAGAATAGCAAATATAAGGACATATTTCGATTTTTAAGTTAAAAGCTTCCTTATCTTTATTTACTTAAATTCATTCAGTCACTTTTATCACAAATATCATATTTGAAAAGCTTATAACGAAGCACATCTGTCAAACAGGTGCTTCACTTATGTGTGTGTTACACTGCTGCAATTCCAGTTGCCCCATGGGAAGAAATACAGTACTTGATTTATTGAATGATGGATTGATTATGCACGGCTGCCAGTGGTGCTGCCATTCACTGATTATATCACTGCTGGTGGAAGCAGCAAGACAAACGCAAAGGTATGCAGGAGCAGTCTGTCTGCTCAGACTCAGCCCGACGGATCAAAACACACTGAACAGGACATCATTGAGCAGGACACAAATCCTAAACACACGTGCACAGCAATCAAAAAGCTTTAGAAGGTGACGTGGTAGAATATTGTGTTTGTCCTAATGCCAAGTCTGATGTTTATTTATTTATCTATTTGTCAGCTGATTATTTCAGGCAGCAGGACACTTTTGCAGAAATGAACGGAAACACAACAGTGTGGGTGTTCAAGATAATGAATGTCACCCAGTGCAACAGTGTGACTTGTTACTCATTTATCAACATTAAAAAAATTATGTGGTACAGAAAGAATTATACAGTGTGTCAGGCCTTTCAAAAAGACTGATTAATGGGATCCATTCATATTTTTGTTTGGTCTCTTCACGGAGGAAAAATGTCTGCAGGATTCTACGACTCAGTTTTAAATGTTACGGCTAGAGGCAATTATTAAAAATAAAGGTAACACTTTATATAACCAACAATAGATGCTAAAATAATGGTTAATTAAACCTCAAAGGTAACTTAGGTCATATATAGTTGTATGATTATTACAGTCTATTACACTGTGCAATTTTTAGTAACAAAGTAACAGTAAATATTTTGTTATAAACATTTTACTACTGATCAGTGAGCATGTTCTTACTCTGAGGCTGCCAAACCTCAGAATAAGAACTTTAACAAGAGCCACTGATGTCACATTTTAACATCCTCTGTATTACTACGTACTTTTTCATATGCTGCTTTACTATTGTGATCAGACTTATTTATATATCTAACAATTCAAGAAGTGGAATCACAGTTTCCAGGTTTACAGTCTTGTGATTTACAACAATCCACCTACCCATTATTCCCTTATTATAACAAGCATTATAATCACTGTTTGTTACAGTTTTACAATTTCTTAACTGTGCCTAATGTGATGTATTATCATAATAAAAAATTAAATGATTTTTGTCTCTTTTTGAAAAAGATCTGTCGCATGTTTTGATGAACAGGACAAAGAAAACTGACAGTCTTGATAGATAACAATTACATAATAATAAGCAATCATTAACCAAAATTATCGCCACAAGCCAACGACACGAGGAGCAATTCATTGTTGGGCCATGGCTTGTGGTAATGATAATCAGTCAAGTCTGAGAAATCTCCTTTCTCACAGCTGTTTTAAAAAGCTGTTTTGGATTTTCTCGTAATTTACTAAAACGATAAACTAAACTAATAAACTAATAAACTAAAATAATCTTTTCTGGGGGAGGAAAAAAACAAACTCATACACCAAATGTTACCCACTGGATAAGATAAAGCAAAACATCCAATGACAAAGAATAAACACATGAATTTGACCAAAGGTTTATTGTAGCATTTTAACAAGATCCACTCCTATCAATTATTTTAGTAATCGAGTATTCTGTCGATTGAGTAATCAAGTAATCGGATAAGAAGTGCTTTTGTCTTATTAATGAACAATAATAAATATTCAAAAAAGAAAAAAAAAAAGGTCTTTTAAGATTGAACTGCTCATTAGTTTCCATTTTAGAAATTACAATGTTTTTAATTTTAACTGCATACATCTTTCAAAAAAGTTTTCAGTGTATTCACATGCCGTATCAACACCATATTTTTTAAAGAAAACAGTTTCGTAAATGCTTAAATCTAAAAATAAATAATCACAAGTACAGTAATGTCGAATACAATAAGGTAAAAGTATAAACTGAATCCAAGGCATGAAACAAAATAGCCTTCACTTCCTCTTGGAAGGCTTTCTTACATTAGTAGGAGACAAAAAAGGAGTTCTGACAGTCACTGTATCTCCTGGATGAGGTAAATTTGGTGTGTGTTCATGTGTATATGTTTTTGTGTGCATGTGTGTCTCCAAGTTTAAGTGTGCTAGTGAATGAGTGAGCGTGTGTGTCTGTAAGCCTTTAAAGGAGCACGAAGAAAAGCGAGCATATCAACATCCTCAGAACTTGCTTTGATGTAACGTTTCCTGCTGCAGAAAACAGACATCCTGATGGTGAAGATGTTATAAATTGTTAATAATTATTCAGTGTCTACAAAAAAAAGCACTTATTTTTATATTTTTAAATATTGGTATTTTTTTTTTTATATTAATCTAAATCCACAAAACAATGTTTTTCTTTTGTTTTGTTTTTAATGGTGATTACAGTAATATGCAGTGCTGGACGCTAGAAAAATGTTTTCTTTCATTCCACCTGAGCTCAGCAACTCAGTAACAGCTCTGACTCTTTGCACCTTGGTGCGCATGTGTGTGGACAGACTCTGGCTTCACATTAAACGTTGTTATCATTCATTTTGTTGAAAAACTGGGGCTTACACGGGTTTAATGTTGTAATACTTTTAATTCACACATGTTCTCCTAAATACGTTGCTATTGAAGGTCTATTTTTAGTTGCAAATGTGGGTGAAATGCTCACATTTACATGGTGACAACTGTGCGCTACAGATTTGTGGATTAAACAAAGCACCAAAGCAGCTGCAGCGTTCGGCATGGAAGCGAGTGCAAAATTTTAGTGAACAGCAGTAACCAACTTCATGCTGAATGGCCAGTTAGAAGAAGTGTACCATTTCAAATATCTAGGATGCATCGTCAACAAAGATGGCAGCTTCACAAAAGAAATCCATACAAGACTTGGACTGGCCTCATCTGCCATGAGCAAGCTGTTTGTCACTGGTGGTGTCCATCCTCTTGTATGGGTACAAAAGCTGGATCCTGAACACCAAAACAGAAAGGAGACTGGAGCAGCCAGGAATTGGACCACCAACCTTCCAATTAGTAGATGACCTGCTCCACAGCCATCATGGCTCACTGGCCAAGATCATTCTTCAAGGCACCCAGAGGGTGCCAACGCAAGTCCTGGCTTTACAACGTGAAGGAATGGATGGAACAAGCCCTTAACAGACTGTTGCGGAAAGCAGATGACAGAGACAAGTGGAGCTCATTGATTGCCCTCTCCAGGACGACACCCCTATGATGCCAGTCAAGGGATTGACGATGATGATGATAGCCACTTTGTCCATAATGAACACTATATTCAAACATAAGGGTATTCACGTGGCACCAGGATACCCTAGGTCTCATGTAGATGATCAATTTTGTAATCTTTTTTCATCAGATCTGAGGCCGTATATTTGGGACACCCGGATGAAGAGAGGAGCTGAGCTGTCAACTGATCTCCACCTGGTGGCAACTGAATCAGATGGCGGGGGTGGATGCTGGACAGGCATGGCATGCCCAAATGAATAGTGAGGGTGTGACAGAGGTTCCAGTCGGTGAGATCTTCAGTTTCCTCATCCAGCATTCTGAGGGATGCTGGGAACACTGCATCTGAATGGACCATGTTCTGCACCTCCATTGTTGATGTGACTGCACAGAGCTGCGGCTGCAAGGTGGTTGGCGCCTGTTGTGGTGGTAATCCCCAAACCAAAGGGTGGATGCCAGAGGTGGAGGGAATGTTAGCTGAAGAAGAAGCCCTGTCAGGCTTGGTTAGCTTGTGGGACTCTGGAGGGTGTCAGGTGACAGGATTATGAGCTTTAACTTGGAAAATGAAGAGGTGTTGAATACTGCCAGTGTGTGTGCCCTAAAATTTGGATGTAAGTTAAAAGAGAAGGAAAAATTATATTAAATGAGGAAGTTAAGAGTGGCAGAGAAGTATGTGCAGGTAATTCTGGATATGAATGAGGATGGCAAGACAGTGGTGAGGTGTGCGTAGGAGTGACAGATGGGTTCAAGGAAGGGGTGGAATTACATCAGGGATCAGCTGTTGTTTGCAGTGGTGATGGACAGGTTAACAGATTGGTTGAGGCAAGAGTTTTCCTGGACTTTGTTAGAATTGTAATCGGTAGTAATCTGAAAATGAGTTTGGAGTGGAGCGAAAGTAAGAGAGACAAGGCTGAGGTGGTTTGAACATGTACAGAGGAGAGATTGGATAATATTGGACAAAGGATGTCTGCGTAGGTTCTCAGTCATAAAGGTCATAGTAGTCTTAAGAACTTGAAAAAGAAGGCGATTGGACTTCTTTTTTGAGAAACTTAAAGAAATGGATGTTGAAGATGGAGCTTCCAGGTAAGAGAAAAAGAAGAATACCACAGAGAAGATTCATGATGTAGTGAAGGAAGATATGCACAAGGATGGTACGACAGAAAAGGATGCTAGGGATAGAGTGAGATGAAGGCAGATGATCCACTGTGACATACCCTAAAGGGACCGGCTGAAAGAAGAAGACGACGCAGAACCCAGCACACTAGAAGGGGTTGTCGATGTTTCACTGTAGCATGGAGCAACAGGAGTCTGAGAACTGCTACTGTGGTTGCTGAACTCAACTATCTTTATTTGAATGACACAGCAATGATCTGTACAATGACCTGCTGAGATACAACACAGTCTTGGATTACTGCAGGTAAATAGGCCTATAGGTTACAGTCTTAAATGTCTGATGGCAGTTACTGGGGGAGGAGACTTTTATGAGCAAGGAGCAGCACTTCTTCTTGCATGAGGAAATGAAACTGGTATTCATATCGCAGTTTTCTGCACTAATTGAGTACTCAAAGCGCATTCTACTACAAGCCCCATTCACCCAATCACACACATATTCATAGAAGTGCTTTTTTCTATGCCTAAGCACTTTAACCCTATTACGCCGGGCGATCACCGCTGAAGCACCCGTTACCTTCCCCTACTAGCCGTGAGCAGCTGGTTAAGACCGAGCGTATCACTGCTGAGCCGGCTGATCAAAGGAACTTTGAATTATTGTAATTCTGCGACCGTTTATCCCATCTGAAAAATTCAAACGGTTTCTGAAAGCTGAGAAATTATGCTTCACACCCAATATAGCTTATTATGGTAATTGTTGCCAGACGTCCACGAACGGCAGCACTTTTGAAGTACACTGTGTCGCCGACGACGTTATAGGGGTTTTTTTTTGGGGGGGGGGTGGGTTATTGAAAGTTTTCCAGGTTAAATACAAATAAAGAATAAAAATAAATAAATAATATTTAAAAAAAAATATTTTAAAAAAAGAGGAAAAAAGGGGGAGGAAGAGAAAGAAAAAAAAAAGAGAGAGACCAACACAGACTTATCAAACTCTTTAAAGATAACCTTCTAACTTGAGGGAGGTTTAAAAAAAAAAAAAAAAAAAAAGGATGTTATAGAGTTAATCGAAAATGTGACAGAAGAAGAGCATACAACTGATTGGCCAGGGAGTGTCCTCACTAGTTGAGTCATGAAAGCGACTCCTTCACCAGAATCAACTGCGTCATTTTTAAAACCCAACAGCAAGAAAATGGAGGCACGCAAAGGACTGGGAGGCTCGGCTGAATGCCTAGACCGACAGTTTGCAGCGGCATCTGAAACGTTAATACTTAACAATAATAACCTTCATCCAATAAAACATTGTAAGTGGGAATTATGCATGATAACGATAGTAAACTGGCCTTATGTTAGCTTGCCTCTATCTCATTCATTGTTGTGCTGTTTTTGAGAGACATACAAATTACGTCAAGAGACTACTGCCTGCGTTGCCATATCGACTCCACCCACACGTAATTGAGTACCAGGTGGTACTCAATTGCAATGAAAACAAAACAAGACCGTGGCGAGTCGACCCGCTCTGAGTAGGGACTAATGAAAACGCGGCATACGCGTACTGTCTATAGGATCGTGCTTTTTGTCAATTTCAGGTCAATTTCAGTGTCAGGACATTAAATTTCAACAGTGACCTGTTGAAAATGCAACATAAAGAATAAATTAAGGACAATGACATTGCAATCATGTAAAAATGCACCTTAATACTATTAAGTGGACAGTTGAGGTAAAAGATACATTTAAAAAAATGCTGACATGCAGACATGTTTCAGTGTAGAAGTGCCAGCAGAACAGTGAGCCAGTGGATCATCGGGGATCCTTTCACCCACAGAAACAGTTCATACATGGATAGTTTCCACAGGCTGAGTGACTCTGCCAGCGTGATCTGCAGACGCCTCCTCGTGGTCTGGGCTTTACTCCTCTTGTGCCTGTCAGCCACAGCAGAAGAAGGAAGAAGAAAGTGGTTATGGGTTTGGCACAATTTGAGTCACATATAAAGATTTCTTTCAAATGCCATTTCCCTTGATTTTCTAATTATCTAAAAAAAAAAATGGCACCAGTGATCATCTGTTTAAACAACTACCACATTTTTCTGGTGAGCCTTGATGAACACTTTTGTAGTATAATATACAGAATAATGGATCAGCGTGCTTTGTACATTGCATTTGCCAAACCTGCTTCAAAAATGTTTAAGAAAATACATCTCATTGTGAAAAAATATAGGTAAATTTATAGCAGTTACTGAAATGCCGTATTTATTTAAATTATTGTTCAAGTATGCTTTATATTTTGTGATTAAAGTTTACTAACTTATTAGTTTATTTCAGTGTAAATAATTTGTCATTTTTAACAAATGCAAAATAGAAATATACATTCAGTCTTGGACCTTTAAACCAACCGTTTCCCCTCATTTCTACAATGGAAACTGCAATGTTAGAATGACCCATTATAATAGCCACACAAATGGGATACATATATATATATGTCACTCAAACTAACCTGCATATCTTTGCAACATGCAAACTGCACACAAAATGCCCTGGTTAGGCAGATTATCATGTTCACTTACTTTATATTGTATTTATAAATACCAGGAACATAAGAAAAAAAAATTTGGTTGCTCTCTGCACATGAGTATAGTCTGAGTTGTAGAAAATGTTTTACAGTGAAACAGAGCAGGTGCCACCTGGTGAGATGAGGGGCATCAGGGTCCCTTGATGCCCGTGTTACTGTATACCATTAATGGCACTACAGTCGGTTAATATTTTATAAGATGTGGTTATTCAAGTAGGCTCTTTATATGTTATTCACAGATGATACCGTCTCTTTACACCTGACCGGATTTATAACAGTTTGTTGCTACAGTTGGTTAATATTTTATAAGATGTGGTTATTCAAGTAAGCTCTTTATATATTATTCACAGATAATTATTATATATATTGTGTACAGATAGTACTGTCTTTTTAACCTAACCGGATTTATAACACTGTTATTATGCTGACCAGTGTTGTATGTGAACACTGGTCAGCATTTGTACATGATTATAGCACAGAAGGAATCTCCCCTAGAAGACTAGCCTGGGATCATAATGTAGGTAAAAAAGGATACCGTTACTTTGACCAGCCACTTACTTGGTGGTGTTATACCACTTTTTCAAGTTTTCGCCATTGAATTATAAGAAAACACATCCAGGGTACAAATGCTTGTTTGGTGTATTATATGTCTAACTGTTACAGTAGACCTCTGCATATTTCAAATACAACAAGGGTTTTTACAGACAAAAGCATGGATGTGCCATGGGCTTCCCAGTGTCACCCATTGTACCCAACTTTGCACGGAGGAAGTGGAAAGTAAAGCTCTTGGCTCCTTCAAAGGGATGGCACCTAGCATGATAGGGTGGGGCAAGGTCTCGCAGTGGTTTCACCCTAAACCCTGGTGGTAAAGACCCACACCTTTTTGTCAACCTTAGCTCATATGATAATGCACATGAATAATAATGGCTCAACGACCACAACCAAAGGGGACAACCTCCACCAGGGTTTAAATGCCCAGGACTCTCCAACTTTTGGTTTTAGAACTGAAGAAGCCTCTTGGATGAGAAAAAAATTTTTTAAGTAGGTCCACTCACCTTTTTTCAGGCTCTTAAGACTAACATGACCTGGATGATTGAGAATCTACACAGACATAAATTTGGGGTGTTATCTTGGCTGGGAATGGGTCCTCAAAGAGAGCCTGTGCTGTAACTGAGAGCCTTTACTTTCAACCATTTGGGCCATGAACCGTATAAAACTCAAAGCCAATTAAACCAAAACACTGCAACTTTGTTGGCTGATCCAAAATCTGTGTAAAACACAGCGGCTATGGGTGAGAGGAGAGCAGACTCCTGTGAGTAAAGACGCCTTGTACTTAAATTTACATACAAGGTTGTACTGCTCATGCAGTAGAACCCTGCGTTGGTGCGTTTTCTTTTTTCTTTAGAACTTTGCGCTTGATACATCCTTGTGTTATGGCACTGAGTACTGCATTCTTTTTCACAGATGACCTCTTGCGACTCTGCATGTGTCACAATCTGTCACTGAACAGATTTAGAATGTTTTAATGTCTTGTGCCATTTTGGCACAAACTCAGAATAAGTCTAACCCCCTCTGTTTGAATAGTTTTAGTAAATTCTCACTACGTGTTTCACTGTAGTTTTGTGTTAAAATGACAAAATATCTTCATTTAAAATTAAACACATTTCAAATGACTATGAAAAAAGTCTGTTTCTAACCTGGCTATGGCTCGTATGCAGCAGCGGGACATGTTGATGAAGGACGAGGATGAGGCCCTGGTCTGTAATGTGGTCTCAATGCCCCTCAGTAGGTCATTGGTCTTCAGCAGCAGTAGCATCTGTTGGGGCACTCTGTTCAACAGGTCACTGATTTGGGGCAGGTACAGCGCCGCATTGGTCCTTATCTCAACATCCTGCCAAGTAAGATAGACAACAGGATAAGCCATCTCTTGGTGTGTGCCTGGTTGCATGTACAAGCCCACTAATCGGAAGGTTGGTAGTTTGATCAATGGCCGCTTATTCCCCTGCATTCATTGCCTTTACTGTGTGTGGGGAAAAGATAAAGCACTTGAAGTGGACAGAATAAGGAGCTGTGTGAATGAGCAAATGTCCCTTGTAGCATAAAATCTCTTTGAGTGGTCATTGAGAATCAAAAAGTGCTATGTAAATATCAGTCCATTTAAGGTTTGTACATCAGTATATGAAAAAAATTGCAATAGTCCCTTATAATCAGACAAAGCAGACCACCAGGTGAAAAATATTATCACTGACTATTACTACTGGCGTGTGGCTACATGAGGCATTGCATTGGCAGCGTAGAAGGCTGAACAATTTCCTATTGTTCTGTTTAAAACACATACAGCATTACTCTGGCCCATTTCAACAGCCATGTTGACTTTTCAATTCAATGTCTTGTCAAAAACATTAACAAAATACAGGAAATATCCCAGTTATAAGGTGACTTCAACCTTCAATAATTCTGTAATAATTGGCACATTTTGGGCCTCTTAGAACCAACTCAGCACTGATGTATTGTTGCTGGCCATGTCCATCCTATTATTACCACTGTGTACCCATCTTCTGATGGCTGTTTCCAATAGGATAACGTGCCATGTCCCAAAGCTCAAATAATCTCAAACTGGTTTCTTGAACATGAAATGAATATGCATTATGCATCACGCTATGAATTCAGCACGGACCAAAAATCTCCCAGGAATGTTTTCAGCACTTTGTTGCCATGAGGAATTAAGGCAGTTCTGAAGGCAAAGGGGGATCCATTCAAGTACTAGCAAGGTGTACCTGATAAAGCGTCCAGTGAGTGTATATGGGAAAGGAAGAGTTGATTCAGACAGAAATGGTGCTGAGTTTTGCTTCAGTACAAACAGTAAATGACAGTGCACAGACAGAAGTAATGATGAAGGAATAAAGGGACTGAGGGATGATGTTTACCTCCATGGCAACTATTCGTTCTCTTTGATGCTGAAGATGGCTGCTTGAGTTGCCACATGAGTATCAGTGTCTTGCTCTATTCTACTTCAAAGGACTTTTCCTTTGACATCAACTGGGCAAAATTACACTATTAGTCATGGAACAAAGTGGACTCTAAGATTACAAACCTCTAGTCATTTTGTAATCTTTAGCTAGTAAGTAAGTCAAGAGGTGCGCAATCTGTATGAGCACTGGACAAAACACAAGTAAACTGAACATCTGTGTAACTACAGGCTAATTGGAGACATAATAGCAAAATACCTTTTCACATCATCTAAAACTCTAATTAGAAGCACAAAAATATTAGCAGTAAAGGTTAGAGCTGCTTGATTTCTTTTTTTAACTACTAGTTGTCTGCATTAAAATTCTTACAGTCTTCTAAAATTACAAATCGCTAGATACTCAGTGATGTCTTCAGTCACAAAGAAAGATTTGGCACAAATTTGGAATGCAAACCATTATATATAGCACAAGATTTAAAGGGTTGCATTCATACACACAACTTGACAGCTGCACTACAAGTGATTTACAATTTTAACAGAAGGTGAGAAGCACTTAGCAGCACAGCTTAAGGAAGGATTTTTCAATAAATTAAAAACAAAGTGAAGGTTACAAATGGTAATGAGTGGATTTGGTGAAGTGTTATTGTAAAAAAAAAAAGAATCTAGCAGGATGGTCAAAGTAATACAAACTGCAGTTTTTACTGCATCCTTGGGACTATTTTCAGAGACCGTCTCCTAATAGCTACATTCTGTTTCAAAATAATAAATTTACAATGTCAAATACATAAAGGACATTAATAAGGACCATCAAAAGCATCTCACTGGTGCTCCCATATATAAAAAAATAACAAATAAAAACAGTCCATAAGGATTAAAGTCCATGCATAGAGCAGGTTGAGATCGATGGGTGGGTTGCTAGAATGTCAGACTTTAACATGGAGAACTGCTGTTCATTTCACTAACGGGGTTAGTTCAACAATCAACCAACGACTGAAGGTCAGTCCTCTGTTTAAGAAGCAGCAGCCAAAAAGGATGATGGCACACAAGTATTCTCATCACTTTCAGGTGTGCAGTACTGGAGAGCAGGAAGCCAAGGGAAACCCGCCAATTAAAACACAAAGGCGGGGTTAACTGCACACACATACATACACACCTGGCAGAAAGAGAGAGAAAGCGCGCAAGCGAGAGAGAGAGAGAGCAACCAAGAGCACTGGACCTGGTTGGCTTCAGCTGGGAGACGTGAAAAACATTGTGAATCCTTACGTTGCGAGGGAGCTTGAGATGGACAGAGACAGGGTTAATTACAGCCTCAATCTCAAAGGGACCTAATTCCTATCATTGCTGGGATTCGGTTCTGCTTCAATGGACCATTGGAGTCTAACCACCAAATAGATTGATATAATTCTGTATATCAATAAATATTCAGCTTTTCCTAATGATCTCTCTTTATTGAAATGATCACTAGTATTGATTTCACCTTGACCTTGCATGCCATATGAATTAACTCACTTGAGCGTGACTTGTGGCTGTTATTTTTGAAAAAGGGGCGAAAAGAGAGGTGAAATAAAAAAAACGAAATATTTATTTTTACTAGAAAGTGGTTGATAAGATATATCAAATGATCAACCAGTGAACCACACCTGACCTTATGCAGACACAGAAAGCAGGCAGAATTGAACAAAAAGTGAGCCATTGTATTAAGCTGTTAAACAGCCCAAAAGGCAAAACACAAAGTCCAAAGGGGAATCTTAAACTATATCTACTTGAACAAGGAAATACACAGGACATGTAAACAGAAGCTCTGATAAAGACTAAGGGGAAAACAGCACTATATATACACAGAAGGGCAATCAGGGGAAGTGGAAGCAGCTGGGGAGAACAAGACAAGGGGCAAGTGAACCTAAAAGAAAGGCACACAGGACAAATAACTATCAAAGCAGGAAAACCAAAACATAAAAACACAGGAACCTAACACAGAGATGGAGACTAAACAAGAAACAACGGGAAATGCACGGGAGGCAGGAAACACTGAAACAAGAAATTCTGAAACTGAGAAAGCCTGAGAATGTAAACCTAGAGAAATCAACCAAACTGCGATGTACTGTGTATTCTGAAATCTTTCTATCAGAACCAGCATTAACTTTTCAGCAATTTGAGCAAAATGGGCCCGACGTCACTCCCCCCTCGTGCATCAGTGAGCCTTGGCCACCCATGACACTGTTGCTGGTTCACCACTGTAATTTACTTGGACCACTGTTGATGGATACTGACCAGAGCAGACTGTGAACAGCCCACAAGAGCTGCAGTTTTGAAGATGCTCTGACCCATCTGTAGCCATCACAATTTGGCCCTTGTCAAATTCTTAAGCGTGGCCATTTTTCCTGCTTCTAACACATCAACTTTGAGGACAAAATGTTCACTTGCTCCCTGATATATCCCATTGGAATGATTGTACAGCACACAATTTTAATTACTTTAAAAAAACAAGAATTGGATGCAGAATTTTGAATTTATTTTGGATTTTATTTAATAAACACAGTCATGTTCACTGAGCCTGTACCTTCCCATTGTTTTGAGTATTAGTCAATTCAGTGATGGCTGTCAAATAAATCATTTTTATGTTGAAAAAGAGAAACTACTCTTGTCAAGTTAAAAGACATTATAGAAGCTTCAACACCACTTATTAAATGATTTACGAGAATGTATGCATATATTTGAGCCTATATGTATAATGTTGACTCTGTGTGGCTTAGAGAAAATCCAAAATACATTTAAACTCGTGCATCCAATTCTTATTTTTTAAAGTCATTAAAGATGTATGCTGTATAATCCTTCCACCCTGCTGGAAAAAGAACAGTTCAAAGAATTCATTAAAAATCCATGATGAATTTGTGCCCATAATGACTGCATGTAAACTTATGATCACAACTGTATGAACAGATACATATGAACACGTGTTTTCTGTTTAAACTAAACCTTACAAACTTTACTTTGATTTGCTACACAAGTATTATTTCCTTTTAGATGCAGTAATCTGTAAATCTATTATCTTGAAAAGCAAGAAACATTTAATATTATAATTCTTATTTGGCTGCAAATGTTTTACACAACCTCAAGTATTTAAATGTCATTGATTGAATTCAATAGTATTTTTTTTTCATTGTGTAAATAACCAACACTGGGGTCCAATTTTTTAAAGCCCTGAATATGTTCTTCTGCAGACTATTTGTATGTGCATATGTGTGTGTGTGTGTGTGTGTCAGCAGTATTGTCAGGGCTGTCAGTCCAGATAAACAGAGATTTGACAGAAACAGAGAGACAGACAGCCACCATTCTGACACAGATAAACTGTCTCTGCTTTCTGTCTGTCTCTGTCTAATGCCCACAGGAAGTGATGTGACAAAGCTGCAGCAATGCAGCAAACAAACAGCATCTGCTTCATCTACATTATCTCCAACCTACACACACACATTCAATTACATTTTATTTATTCAATTTTATTTATATTGTACCAATTTACAACAGCCATAAACAACAACAGCACTCTCTTATTGTAACATAAAGACCCAACAATGCTAGAAAGAAAACACCAACAATCAGACAATCGCCTATGAGCAAGCGTTTAGGAACGGGAAGAAAAATCTCTCTTTTAACAGGAAGAAACGTCCGGCCGAACTACGAAAGGACAGCCATCTGCTATGACTAGTTAGAGGGTGTGGGGAAAGAGAAGAAAAGATAACCGTAGGGAGCTAGGAGAAAACTATAGTGCTCCATCTGAAAAGATGAGAGCAGAGAGGAAGTGCCCAGTGCATCATTGGAAGTCCTCCAGCAACCTGAGCCTATAGCATAAGTAAGGCATGGTTCAAGACCACTTGATTAAGCCCTAACTGTAAGCTTTATCAAAAAGAAAAGTTTTGTCCCGCTGTTCGCAGACTTCCGGCAGCAATTACCGTAATAACCCTATGTTGGGTGTGAAGCGCAATTTCTCAGGTTTCAGAAACCGTTTCCGATAGGACAAACGGTCACATAATTACGGCAATTCAAAGTACTTTTGATCAGACATCTCAGTGGTGATACGCTTGGTGTTAACCAGCTATTCACGGCAGGTAAGGGCAGGTTACAGGTGTATCGGTGGCAATCACCGAGTGTTAAAGGGTTTAGTATCTTTGTATACCAATATAAGTGCCTTATTGCTAAGGCACTCCTATCTAGGTTAGAAACACTACTCACCTCAATAATTCATCATTACCAAACTGGACAAATCAAAGGCTGACATTCTACAAAAAATGTTGGAGGGTTAAGCAATGTAAAACAAAATGGTAAGGTCTCTAGTTAGAGAAAAAGCCTTTGAAAAAGTTAACTGCTCTTTCCTTTTCACAGTTCTTCACAAATTTGGTTTTGGAAAGTCATTCATTTATTGGATCTCTCTCCCCTACCCCACCTGCACTCTATTTTTAATGCAACTCACTAATCCCGTTACACACTTAGATGGGGCTCACACTAATGAGGGCGGAAAAACATCCATCCATCCATCCATCAAAGAGGCCGCTCCCCCTTTGGAGGAAGCTCATTTCTGCTGCTTGTATCTGCAGTCTTGTTCTTTTGGTCACTACCCAAAGCTCTTGACCATAGGGGAGGGTAGGGAAGTAGACTGACCGGTAAATCCAAAACTTCGCTTTCACACTCAGTTCCCTCTTCACCACGACACATCTGCATCATTGCAGATACAGCCCCAATCCCTCTGTCAATCTCCCACACTATGCTATGCCTAGAAATTCTGTCCATAAAAATTATGAACAGAATTGGTGACAAAGGGCAGCCCTGGCGGATTCCAACACCTACAGGAAACAAACCCGACTTACTGCCAGCAATATGGACCAAACTCTCGCTGCGGTTGTACAGGGACTGAATGGCCTGCAACAACAGGCCAGATACCCCATACTCCTGCAGCACCCCCCACAGGATACCCTGAGGGATGCGATCGAATGCTTTCTCCAAGTCCACAAAAAACATGTAGACTGGATTGGAAAACTCCTACGCACATTCAACAGAGAGCTGGTCCAGCGTTCTGCGACCAGGATCAAAACCACATTGTTCCTCTTGGATCCGAGGTTTGACTAGCAGATGGACCCTCCTTTCCAGCACCCTGGCATAGACCTTCCTGGGGAGGCTAAGGAGTGTTATCCCCCGATAGTTGGAGCATACATATGCTCCTTCTTAAAGATGGGGACCACCGCCCCGGTCTGCCAATCCAATGGTACTGTCCCAGATCGCCTTGCTTTGTTTGTTTTTTTCAAACCACCATCAGTCCAGAGGAAACACTTTTTTTTTTTGGCTTCCTGCTCAGACATTATTGTTCAGTTTCTTCATTTATAAATGCTTCTACTGTTTTGCTTAGAGTGCAGTTTTCTATCTTATACCAACTTCACTGTTTTCTCCATGATACACGCTGAGGTAAACATGTTTCCTTATATAGACAGCAAGCACACGGTTGCTGATTGAGTCTAAATCACATAAGCATGGTGCACATGTTTCATAAATCCAATGGTAATTCTGTATCTGCACTTATATGTTGCACAAGATAAGAACATTTCTGCACACATATTAGTGTATGAGGCCCAATGTGGAAGTAAAGCCACATGTAAATGAAAGCTGTCAAACAACACTCAGTCATACGCATCAAACCCCACTAACAGCTTTCTAAAATAATAAACATGATAAATAAAGCAAAACTCCCAAAATGATCACCAGTTAGTGAGGCCAAAACTGACAAATACAGCCTGAATTTATTTCAGTCAACATCAAGTAACTGTTAACAGTAATGGCCATTATGTCACTCATATATAT
>JAVDPK010001230.1:165584-177870 GCA_034780415.1 Cichlasoma orientale
TTCAGTGTTAAAACATAGTTAAAAGAACCCAAAAGCCCTACCCCGATTAGTACGTGTGTTTACGGGGAGCGCTACACTATGATGAAGTTCACCGTCTAACAATTGCTTTTTATATTCTTTTTAAAAGATGTAAATTGAGGAAATGCTTTCTAGTGTACTTTTACAGACTGATACCAGGTAAAGGCAATCCAGCCAGCTGTTAGTTCACTAAGTAGGATGGATCTGGTGTTGGTTATTTGGTAAAAATCAATTCAATTCAACTCAATTCAATATTACAGTATACAGTAGAAATATAGTACTGTATAACATAACACTTGTGTAATTCAAAGTGCGTTTGATCAGACGTCTCAGTGGTGATACACTCGGTGTTAACCAGCTGTTCACGGCAGATAAGTGCAGGTCACAGGTGCATCAGCGGCGATCGCCCAGTACAGAATACATTTTTATAAATGAAACAAAATGACCTTAAATTGAAACACTATGTCTCAAATTAAACCTATCTGTTAAGAGTACATGTGTACATATGGGACATCCTGTTACTAGAAAAGGAAGTCTTGAAGAAAAAGCCAAATTTTAATGTGTTTCCACATGGGTACCTTAAGAAAGGAAAAGTGGGCCAACATGTTGGCCACCTTCTCAGCATTGTGTCCCTCATTAAGGAAGTCCAGCTCCAGAGGCATGTTTTTCTTGGCCTCCTCCACCAACCACATTAAGGCAAAGTCTGGGAAGAGCCAATGGACCGCTTTTAACAACACCTTGAAATTATAAGAAGAAGAATCAGCCTCACTTTTAAGCATAATAAAGAATAATAAAACAATGACCTTATATATATTTAAACCCCCTTGAAAGTGAGGTGTTTTTGTATTGGGATTGACTGTGGTGGAAAAAATGCAACCAAAGGAGATGGTCGGGGAATTTTGCCTTTGGATTTCAGTCAAAGTGGCCATGAAATCAAGGTTGTACACCTTTCGTAGGCCCTTCCTTAGCGTATGGCTTAAATCAAATATTTATTCAGTTACTACATGTTAAAAAAATCTCAATCTAAAACAATGCAACATAATTTCCTTCCCCACCACTGCCAGCCGAACCCTCCCCCTAGTGCCTGATTTAGACTTCTGCATCTGGTCTTTGCGGGACCTACATACATAACCAGATACCCCTCTGAACCCTAAGTTGTAACCTATGATATAATCTGACGTGTACCTGTCGAGAAATGTAACTGTACATCAGGTATTTTAGGTTACAATGTAGGGTTCAGAGACCCATAGGCCCTACAAAGACCCAACACAAAAGTCTAAATCAGAAATAAGTCCCTAGCATTTCCAGACACTAGGAAGTGGCCTAGGTCTTCCCCCTGTCAGAGAAAAAAATATACAAACACACACAAAGCAGAACAAAAAAACTAATAAAAAAGCTAATAAATTGTAAGGGGGCATGGGGTAGGGTCTCAACAATCATGCGGCAGAAATTTTAAAGAGTTGAAGAATGTTAGCGACTGCCACTTGTCAAGAAACTTTCCAGAATGACCTCATAGAGAATGTCTGATCTTTTCGAGCTCAAAAAAAGACATGATATGTCCTGGAGGCACTGGACATTAGAAGGGGAACTTCTCGAACCTTTTATACCATTTAGACATCTGGCAAAGTTGTTGTCAATAAATTTTCCTTATTGCTGAGTTGGATACAGAGTCTTGATCACAAACTTGAATTAGACAGTGATCCATATTAGGCCAAAGGGAGATCCCAACATTTTTTAACTTATTTAAGAGAAGGTCAAAAGACATAGACTCACCTCCATTACCAGTATGTCCTTGGAGCTTTGTTTCTGGACTTTGGGGTGTTGGACTTTGACAGCTACTGTCGTTCCATCATGTAGCACTGCCTTGTGGACCTGCGCTAAGGATGCTGCACCATGAGGCTTCTCTTCAAAGGAGACAAACAATTCTGACAACTGCAGGAGAGAGACAGGAATGGAGACAGAGGGTAAATTAGGGATTGAGAATAATAAAGATGAGAAAGGCGTGTGGAGATTTATTAACAAACATCAATATAATGAAAGTATTGCTATAAAAATCTCCCTCTCACATCCTGGGGGTTGTTATGTGTGTGTTCCTCAAGCTCGGGTCCTCTACCAGAGGCCTGAGAGTTTGAGAGTGCAGTATGTTAGCTGCACTCTTCTGGACAGATATCCCTGACGCTGTGCCTAGAATCTGCTAGAACTGCTCTTTCAGCTTCGGGTTTACAAGTCCTAATGCGCCTATTACCACTGGGACCACAGAGAGGGTTGTTAATTGGTTTCAGGTACTTTGGTGTTAATGAAATTAACAACAGGTGCACTAGAGGGGCAATAATGAGACAACCCCCCAAAAAAGGATGGTTTTACAGGTGAAGGCCACTGACACCTTTTCCCTCCTCATCTTTCTTGACTGTTTCTCCACTAGTTTTGCATTTGGCTAGGGTCAGTGTCATTACTGGTACCATGAGGTGATTAAAAGGAGCAACAACTTGAAGTGGTTTAAGGCAGTGGTGACACTGTTTGATATGTGTGGTGTCTGGGGTGTCTAGTCAGTCTATGGGGTTCAGCAGTCTGACTGCATCCAGGTAGAAACGGTTTTTCAGCCTAGATGTTTTTGTCCAGATGCAGTGCAGCCTCCTTCCAGACGGGAGAGGGGTGAAAAGTCCGTGTGGGAGTGGGTGTGGTCATGGAGAATGCAGGTAGCTCTTTCCCTGCATCTGGTGGTGTAGATGTCCTTGATCAGTGGTAAACTGCACCTGATGGTTCTCTGTGCAGACTTGACCACTCCCTGCAGAGCCTCCTTCTCCGCCACCGTGCACCCAGTGTACCACACAGTGAGGCAGGTGGTGATGGCACTCTCCACCACACAGATGTAGAAGGATCTGAGGATGTCTGTCTTTAGGCCCGCCCACTTTAACTTCCTCAGGAAGTACAAGCGTTGGTGGGGTTTCTTTATTACAGCTGTGGTGTTGGGGTGCCAGGAGGGTGTGTTGGTGAGGTGTACACCGGGGTCTTGATGGAAGGGACCATTTCCACCACTATTCCCTCAATGTAGAGAGGAGGGGGTGTCGCGCCAGTCCTACAAAAATCCACCACCATCCACACTCGCCTGACCTAAATCCAATAGAACACCTCTGGGACATTATATTTTGGTCCATCTGATGCCACCAGCTTGCACCTCAAAGTGTCCAAGAGCTCAGTGATGCCCTGGTCCAGATCTGGGAGGAGATCCCCCAGAAAACTATTCATCCTCTCATTAGGAGCACGCCCCGACATTCCCCGTCAGAAATGCATACAAGCATGTGAGGGCCATACAAACTACTGAGTACCATTTTGAGTTGCTGCAATCAAATTTTGGCAAAATGGACTAGCCTCGTGTAATTTTTTTCACTTTGATTTTTGGGGTGTCTTTGAATTCAGCCCTCTGTAGATTGATCATTTTTATTTCCATCAAACAATGTGGCATCTTTTCGTTCCTAACACATTATCCAGTCCATATCAGTATAAATATCCAGCATGATTTTTTTCCCTTGAGATCTGATGTATTTTCAATGTTCCTTTTTTTTTTTTTTGAGCACTGTATTTCTAACACACGTCACCCTTTTTTTTTTTTTTTTAATAACAGAATGAGTAAGTGGCCCAATCACAATAAAATTTGGTGAAGAGTTTCCATAGCAAAAAAAAAAAAAAAAGGAAATTATAACTGAGTTTGGAATTGGCACTGCTAATCCCATTAAACTATTGAGAGGGAAGAACCCAAAACACAAGACAGAACAGTGGGGGGCAGTAAAATGCTTCATTACAATGGCTATGCGCTGTTTTAAAATAAGCACTTTAAAACATCTGTGATGACAGTGTACAGTAAGAGGCATATTAATTATGTAAAGACAGTAGTCCAGGCCTAACTTTCGATATGCTCTGCCCACCCACATATCAAAGAATTGAGCATTTAGCATCCACTGTGCTCTTTGAACAAAGGTAGTCCCTCATTAGCTTTAATTCGTCTCTGTGGACTCTCAGCATTCACACATTAATTAGTGTGTGGGTTTGAATGTTAAAGAGGACCTGGAGTTATTAGAACAGACTTATATGCTTTAGATCTGCCGAATTGCCCCAAGGCTGCCCTGCCTCGTAGATACAAATCTATTACGTGAACAAGGCAAAAGCCAGAGTGCACATGAAAAACACAGCTGCTCTTAGACTAACACACTGCTTTATCTTGAAGTCCGTGGGGGCCTGTTTATGCTAAAAAAAAAAAAAATGTTTGTCCATCTGAATTTTATGAATATATCTGAAACAATTCCATCAGATAAAAATTGATATATTCACTTAGCAAGAGTAATATTGATGCCATTTGAGGTTTTAATTAAAGGTTTTATTCAGTTGGACCCTGAGCTGAGAGTGGACCCTGGAGAATATAAAGTACTGATTGGGAGTAATTATCGTATTTTTATACAAATGCATGCATGTTTGACACAGACCCCTGTGGCAAACAGGCATGCATTCTTAAGTAAAAAGATTTTTTTAAATAAATGTAATAACTAGTTGGTTTCAGATCAGGAGCCAAAGGTGAGATCATCCGTAGGGAGTGGCAGGTGAAAGTCTAATTCAAAACTGTGAAATCTAGGGTCTGCTCATCCCTTTGCTATGTACAGTACCAGTCAGAAGTATGGACACTTTTGAGTGTGTAGTGTGTCCATACTTTTAACTAGTCCTGTAATTGTGTAGTATCATCAAGCCAGTATCTGAACAGCATTTCAAGACCTTTAGAAAAGAGGTTGTGGATGCCCTTTGAGTCTCGCAAGAAATCTTAATTCAATTCTCAAAATTATTTAAAATTAAAATTATTAACAAAAGGCATAGATTTTAAATGACTGTCAACGAATTGCCATCTGAGTAAATTCTACAGTAGCCAAGAGAGGTCATCATATTGCACCTTAGGAAAAAACAAGCAAATTGAGATACTTTTCCCACCAATTTGTGGATACATACGCAGCAAAAACACACAACCAATGTAACACAGGGGCAATACACACACCATCAGAAATATTTCCCAAGGACACAAAAAAGTGAAGAATGTTGGGACATACTACTCATTGTTCAAAGGTTTACATAAGCATACAATGTATACGTGTTACCAGTTTCTAGTCCTATTGTTTCAATGTTGCCATCATTGAGGCGACTGTTGTGATTTGGTGCTTTATAAATAAAATTGAATTGAATTCCTGTTTTGAAATCATGACGAGTTGGGGTGAGGGTGGATGTGACTGCAAGCTCATATAATAGCAGTTGTTGATCACAAGGTACTGTAGGCCCGTCCTAAACACACCTTTCTTACTTCATGTTGTATTCAGTAAAATTTTAAACTAGCAACTAAAACAACACATTTATCAGGAAAGTGTTTACTTTAAGTTGTAGAGCAAGGGAGATGACTATCGTTTCCCATAGACTTCTATACCACTTGACATATATAATCCTTGCACTATGTCATTCTTTCTAATTACCTGCATGGTACTTGTTTATATGCATTTTTTGTCATTAGAGACTAAGTGTAAAGTAGCTTTAAGTATAAAGTGCTTTGAGAAGTCAGTAAGGCTGGAAAAGCACCATATAGATGCACTCCATTTAACTATGTTATAATTGAGGAAAAAACCTTCTCTGGCCTGGGACCAAAAGCAAATTGAACCTGTTTCCACACTAATTTAGATTTTCTGCTAATGGTCAGATTGGAACTGTGTTTGTCATTTTCACTAATCAGCGCCCACCCCATTTTCAGTAATCAGTAACTGCCTTTTCAGGGTGGCCCCATTAAGAACTGTTACAACCCAATGACCTCTCTAACACAAGAAGGTTGGTGAGAATTGCAAGTTCCAAGGCTTTTCCCTGTACTCCCTGTACCGTATGAATACGGTATCATGTCTGTGTTGATTGTCAAGATGGCGCTGTGTCTGTGACTGCTCATCTGTCACTCTCAAGTTTATTAGTGTTTATAGTGTTTTAACCTGTTTCATCTATGGAACTGAGTCTCTGCTGGCATATGGTCGCCAAACACTGCTGGATCTCCAGCCTTTGGTCCAGGGTATGGTGTCGTTTGGTGTTGGTGGGCAGAAATCCTTGCCCCCACTTCTGTCTGAGATTCCAGGTCATCTGTGCCGGGTTCCCGCGCTGCCTTCCCGGCGGAGGCTTCATCGTCGTCGCGGTAGACAAAGCGGCCGGCTGGTGAAGCTGAAGTTTTCCCTGATGCTTGTTCTGCTTCTACCCCTCCAGCACACAGATCATTCCCAGGATTTCTTCTACCTCGGCGTTTCCTGGATCCTGACGATGCCTGCTTGGTGCCTGTGGTCGGCTTTGAAGCTCTTCCTCCCTGTCGCCCGTGTCCTCTTCGGCTCAACCTGCGCTGACAATGTCTCCGAAACCTGAGACCGCTGTGCAGGGTTTCTCGACTCGTTGAAGCCCATGCTCCAGCTCCTGTCAGGGTTGGCCTGGTAAACACCAGATCGCTGGCAAATAAAACTTTGATTCTTCTGGACTTTTTTAGTTCCTGTGATTTGGATTTTGTGTGTGTGACTGAGACGTGGCTGAGTGTTGGTGAGTCCAGTGCTCTATCTGAGCTTCTACCAGTGGATTGTCGTTATTTTAACTCACCACGGGTTTCAGGGAGAGGGGGAGGCATGGTGACTGTTTACAAAAAGGACTTCAAATGTAAGTAGTGCTTTCTACAGTCTTCATTCTCCAGTTTTGAGTTTACCTTGTTTGAGATGAGTCACATTAACACCAGTTTTCTGCGCTGTCGTTTACCTGCCCCCCCCCCCCCAAATATAACAAGAACTTCATAAATGACTTCTCTGATTTTTTTTTACCTGGGATTATGTCTAACTATGAACATGTTCTTATTGTTGGAGATTTTAATGACTCTGTATTCTCAGATCATCTCCCTGTTGTATTCAGTGCTGGTTTGACACATACTGCAGTTAAAACTCGCGCCTCTTCGGCTCTGGAGGGTTATTAACCCTTCCACTGCTGCTCAGTTTTCTACTGCTTTTCATCAGCTCTGTGGTCCTTTTGACTTTCTCTCCTCTGATACAGAAGAGCTTATTTCTTAGTTCAATTCATCCTGTCAAACCATCCTGGACTTGGTGGCTTCATTAAAAACCAGGCAGCATGTTTTTAATGGAGCCTTGGTTTTATGACAGAACTCGTGCCATCAGGAGTGAATGTCACCAAGCTGAACGCAGGTGGAAAAATGATAAACTGCAGGTGTCTCTTTGAATTTTAAAAGACTCTTGGTGCCACTATCAGAGCACAGTTAAAGCAGAAAAAAGAGAATATTTTGCAAATATTATTTCCTCCAACAGCCATAACCCAAGTGTGCTATTTAACAATAGTGACTCTGTGCTTAATATTCTACAGAATGCCTGTTTGGCACTGTTTATCACAGCTCCTGATTCTGACCCCTGTGTTTTGGTCCCTTGCGCTGCTGTTTTTACTCAGTTTGAGTCTGTAACTCTTTCACTTTTAGAGGATGTGGTTGGCCATATTAAACCCTCAGGTTCCCCCCCGAGATCCCGTCCCTCCACAATTTTTTAAAGAAATTTTATCTAGTATAGGGCAGTCTGTTCTTGCCATTATTTACAGCAGTCTGTCCTCTGGTGTGGTTCCTGTTCATTTTAAACACGCAGTAGTGCAGCCACTGCTTAAGAAACCTGGCCTTGTGTTTTCTGTTTAAGGTTTTAGAGAAAATTGTTTTTTGTCAACTGAAACAGTTTTTGGATGAGAACAGTATCCCAGAGATTTTTCAGGTCTGGTTTTAAAACCCTTCATAGCACAGAATCTGCTTTAAATGACTTCCTTCTTGCATGTGATTGTTTTGGTTTTGCTTGCCTTAACTGCTGCCTTCAATACAGTAGACAACAACATTTTAATATTTCGATTACATCACTTACTGGGCATCGGTGGCACCGCACTTAAATGGTTTAGTTCTTACTTGGCAGAGAAAACTTTTAATGTGAAGATTCTTGGTTCTGAATCATCTGCAGCTTCTTTGTCATGTGGCGTCCCACAGGGCTCAATTCTAGGGCCACTGCTTTTCTCACTGTATTTACTGCCTCTGGGTTCTATCCTCAGAAGACATGGGATCTCATTTCATTGTTATGCTGATGATTTCCAAATTTATTTGCCCTTGAAGCAGAAGGATGTCCCTTCCATAAAACAGCTCCTGGCATACCTAGATGATATTAAAGTTTGGTTGGCCTTGAACTTTTCAAATTTTAATGAAAAGAGGTGATGGTGTTTGGACCCAGTGGCCCCTGTGAGTTGCCCTCTGTTAACTCGGGACCCTTGGAGGTATATTTTAAACCCGTTATTAATGATCTTGGCTTGGACAGTGATTTTAAATTGGACAGCCAAACTAGAGCTGTGGTTAAGTCCAGTTTTTATCATTTAAGGCAATTGGCACCAGTGAAATCTTTTCTTTTTAGGCAGCACTTTGAAACAGTGATCCATGCTTTTATTTCATCTCATCTGGATTACTGTAACTCACATTATGTGGGAGTCAATCAGTCGCTACTCTCGCGTTTGCAGCTGGTTCAAAATGCCCCGGCGTGACTTTTGACAGGAACTCGAAAGAGAGAGCACACAACCTCTGTCTTGGTCTCACATCACTGGCTGCCTGTATATTTTAGGGTCCATCTTAAAATTCTTATGTTTGTTTTTAAATCTTTTTTTACAGTCTTGCCCTGCCTTACCTCTCTGAGCTTCTTCACCCCTACATACCTTATCAGTCTCTCAAGTCAACAGACCAGCTGCTCCTGGAGGTACCGAGATCAAGAAGGAAGCTCAGAGGGGACAGGGCTTTCTCTATTGTTGCTCCTAAATGGTGGAATAACTTGCCCTTGCATGTTAGAGAGGCCCTTTCACTGTCCACTTTCAAAGTTTATCTTAAAAACCTTTTTTTTTTTCACTTGGCTTTTGACCCCAGTGAGACCTAGTTTGAAACTGTATGTTTTTAAAATTGAAGGAGTTCCTTTTTTAATGTATGTTTTAATGTACAGCACTTTGTGTCAACTGTGGTTGTTTTAAAGTGCTTTTATGAATAAATATGGTATGGTATGGTGTGGTGTGGTGTGGTGTGGTGTGGTGTGGTGTGGTGTGGTGTGGTATGGTATGGTATGGTGTGGTATGGTATTCAACCTCATCTACCACAGTATAGTATTTAGCAGGCTTCCACTGGACAGCTTCATATTCATATTTCAAACTTTAACACTGGGCAAATTCCCCTGTTGTTTTTACCTAGTGAAACATGAAAAGAAGCTAATTTGAACACAATGTTGGCCCATCAGGTACAGCCTGAACATGAGCCATGTAGGAGATGCCATGGGATGATCAATTATACATGCAGCACAAGATTCTGTGTGGGAACAACTGAGTTATTCATTATGCAAATATGCTAAATGGAAGGAAATTATCTGCGCCCACCAATGTCTACCCACTAGGCCAATGAGAATCCAGTGGGATCTATCATGCAAAAACTGCCTTCATGGGTTAACATGGGTTAACATGTAATTTCTCAGATGAGCCTGTCACTTTAAAGAGCAGTGAAAAATCAGAGGAATCCCAGTGAAATTTAAACATTAATAATTCTTAAAATTTAGATTATTCTAAAAAAAGAGGTTAAAAATTAGGCTTGATACTAACAGCCAACCTCTATTATTTGTTTCTAGTGTTTGCAGATCTGGCTTTGTCAACAGTGTCTTATTTGTAGCCTCTGGTTCATAGACTCTCCTACATAATCACTACTTATGTTAATCTCAGCTGTGGAGTTAATAAACATGGTAATGTGTGCATGTGGGACCTGCTCCCACAGGGCAGACCCACAGTGACATACGTTCCCTGAAATGAGTTGTGGCACAAGTAAAATGGCCCCTGAGGCCTCACAGTTGGATGGCAACACACTGATGTCTGTGTCTGTGGTAAGGTGGCCATTTTTCCTGATGGCAGCTGGCCACATTCCCAGCTGGAAGAGATCACATAAATCATTACAGAACAGAAGAGAAACAGATTACTTAACCATAGAAATGAAAGGTATAGCTCTAAAAAAAAAAAAACTCTAACATCCAAAACATCCTTATCCCACTGTCTTAATGCAATCCACCCAGCAAAAATTTGTGAAGAGCTATAACATAATGGCAGTAAGACATGTAACATTTTAACACAAAATACAGCGTTTATGTGAATGAAGCAACAGTGTTCATAATTTGATTTTACTTTTTAAGCACCAATGTGTAAACCAGCAGCTACTGCCAACTTTTAAGGTGAAATGTCTTCTTCAATGCAGTACTACACAATGTTAATCAATTAACACTTTAAATGTCAGTTTGGCAACTTAGACCATTCAGCATCATGTCCCTGGCTCTTGGACCCAGGGGTTTGTGTTTTTGTGGGTTTATGATTTATTTTTGTTTTTGCAACAGGATTTATGTTCGAGCTCCACAGACTACTGTTAATGGTGTTATTTTTTATTCCCTTGGGCTTATGAGTTTTGTGTTAGCCTTCAGTTCTTTACTTGCTTTAAACTGGCGATAGGTTTGTTAGTTCCCACTTGTGATCCCATTCTATTCCATCAGTCTCTGTTTGTCTTTTTGTCTTCCTGTGTCAAGTTTGTTTGTCAGACTCACTGTCTCAGTGTTAGTTGTTTCCCGTTGTATTTTGACAGCTCTTGTTTTCTGTGTCTTGTGTTTAGTTTAACTTCCCCCTCCAACTAATGAGGTTAATTATCTTCAGCTGTGCTCCCACCTGCTTCCTCTCCCCGCATTATCTTGTGAGTTTATATTGTCTTAGTCTACCTTTGTCCTTTGTTGCATCCTCGCTCATGGTTGTGTGACTCCCTACTTCTTGTTTCCTGGTTCTCAGTTTCTCTGCTCCTGCCCTGCAACTGTGTTGGACTTTGTATTTTGTTAAGCAACAGCATTAAAGCTCATCTTTGAGTTCATTCCTATCTCACCACATCCTGCCTGCCACACAGCTGTTTTATGACAGCAGAACCCGAACAACCATGGACCCTGCAGATTCACGTTCTGAGTCATGTCAGGCAATTCTGCCTCCTAATCACTGAGCAGGTCTGCAGACTGAACAGTTTATTTTACCCCTGCAGTGTCACTCTCAGTGCTGTTATTGTCCTTAAACACTTGCACTGGATTCAAAGGTAGACTCCCCTGGTTCTGCACCATTCTCAGGCTAGTGTGCTGTTTCTGGAGTTACTGGAGGCACACCATTCTGATTGCTAGACTGGTGTTGACGACATCTAAACCTCTGAGCCCATAACTGTTCATCCTCATCTGAAATCAGTGGGTCCGCCGATATTTCATTTGTTTTGGCATACTGTCTTTTCTTTAGCTTAACACAGGATTTACTTCTCCCATACTCCGTGCTGGCATGACATCAACATGTTGTGATGGAGGATTCGTATTCTCCCTGTGCCACATTCAGGTTTTACCTCATACACTGCTTTCTCCCTTTTACATGACCACAATATGTATTTATGTATTTGAACTTCCCAGTATGAGCACAATTTGCCAGGCCCTCCACACGCTGACATATTCCTCACAAGGACCCCATCACATGTTGAAAGCACCGTACTAATTACAGTATGCTTTTCCTCTTGCTGTAAACTTTTGCATGCTTTTGGATGCAATATCCTATGTGCCTTTCATTTTTTGACATTTTTACCAATTGGCAAATGGTGTTTTTCACAAAAAAGCAAGTAAACGCTAGAGTACCCAGTTGATTCAGCGGGAGGGCAATTATAGAAATGCAGATCTTCATTTACACAGTCACTCCAATTTTCCTTTGGGTCATTCCATCTCAAATCTGCAACATTTTCGAATATTTTCTGCTTGAACATCCTTGATTTGCATTAAAATGTTTATGGTCCAAAGTGATTATTGATTGCTGTGAAATTTTAGCTTCATATATCAAAAAGTTTTCAAGATATATATATCTCAAAAACTACACTGCTCAAAAAATAAAGGGAACACTAAACAACACAATATAACTCCAAGTAAATCAAACTTCTGTGAAATCAAACTGTCCACTTAGGAAGCAACACTGATTCACAATCAATTTCACATGCTGTTGTGCAAATGGAATAGACAACAGGTGGAAATCATTGGCAATTAGCAAGACGCACTCAATAAAGAAGTGGTTCTGCAGGTGGGGACCACAGACCACTTCTCAGTACTGATGCTTTCTGGCTGATGTTTTGGTCACTTTTGAA
>JAVDPK010001230.1:203610-214793 GCA_034780415.1 Cichlasoma orientale
TTTGGTGAACATTTATGTATTTTAATGGTTTCGGGTATGGGCTTTCCAAAATGGCTCTATAGCATAGAATCTTTAATTCAAGCCCCACCGCTGTAATGTAGATGAGATGTAATCTCTCCAGCATGTCCTGGGTCTGCCCTAGGGCCTCCTCCCAGCACGTCATCCATAAAAAACAAAAATGAGATTTTGAGGCCAGCAAGGTGAAAGCCTTCCACCACTTGTCTCTGCCTTGAAATTCTGTCCATAAAAATTATGAACTCCGTGAGGAGGTGCAGAACATGTTCCATTCAGACTCAATGTCCTCAGCCTCCCTCGAAATGCTGTCAAAGTTCTGCCGGAGGTGGGAGCTGAAGATCTTATTGACTGGGGCCTCTGCCAGGTGTTCCCAGTGCACCGTCACTATACATTTAGGTGCACTTGGTCTGTCCAGCATCCTGCCCCAACATTGACCCAAATCACTACCAGGTGGTGATCAGTTGACAGCTCAGCTCCTCTCTTCACCCGAGTGTCCAGAACATATGGCCACAGATCTGATGATACAATTACAAAATTGATCATCGACCTGCAACCTAGGGTGTCCTGGTACACATCACTTGGGTTCAGATCAGGCAGGCCGTTACTCCCAATCACGTCCCTCCAGGTCTCACTGTCATTGCTCACGTGAGCATTGAAGTCTCCCAGTAGGCCAACGGAGTCACCAGATGGAACACCCTCGAGCACCCCAACACAGTGACTCCAAGAAGGCTGGGTACTCTGAACTGTCATTTGGCCTGTAAGCGCAAACAACAATCAGGACACATTCCCTGGCCCAAAGGCACAGGGAAGTGACCCTCTGGTCCGCTGGTGAAAATTCCAATGTCCAGACAGCAAGCCAAGGGGATACGTGTCTAGCCCCCCACCTCTCACTAAGGGCAACTCCATGCACTAACTCAGGCTCCTTCCAAACCATGTCCCAATCACCAGCGTCAATAGCTAGGGATCAGTCCACCAGGGCCTCCAGTCTTGACCACCACCCAACACACGCTGCACCCAGCCCCACAACGCCTCCTGGCCTCACAGGAGGGTGAGCCCATGTCTCCTCTTTGGACTGCACCTGGCCGGGCCCCACAAACTGAGGCCCAGCCACCAGGCACCACCCTTAAGCACCCTAGGCAGGCCTGGCTCCAGGCTGTTCCGAATCGCTCTTTGGCCCTCACCCAGGACCAATTTGCCTTGGGAGACCTTACCAGGGGGCAAAAGCCCCCAGACAACATAGTTCCTGGAATCATTGGCACATACAAACCCCTCCTCCACGATAAAGTGGCGATTTGCTGAGGTTTTTATGAGTTTGTTTTTTCTCTGTAAATCCATGTTCCATTTGTTCCATTTTAATACATTAATAGTTCATTCAGAAATATTTATTTATAATTCATCATTAATTCATTTTAGTTGCCCATTTAATTATCAAACAATTAATTACTTTATTAATGTTTAAATAAATAAAAGTAAAAGTTACTGGCACTGCTGCCTGTCACTTTTTCTCTGCACACCCCCACCCGTGTACCCATATAAATCTAAGAATGTTTATCTATTATCTTATTTCTGTCTCTAGTAGTTTTCAAACTTATCTTGCTTTTGTTGTTAAATTTGTGACTAGATTTTTTTTTCTTATCAAACACATTTCATTGTAATGTTTACCCTGTGTTAACTTGAATCTAACAAATAAAACTGAACTAAACTAGGAAAACACAGGAAAATTAATAGGACAAAAACATAAGACTTGATCATTCATTAATACAGGAAAATAATATGACACATTGATGAGCTAAAAAAGCTTGTAAACCCCTTCTATCTGACGCTGACCCTTTGTGCAGCAGTACCTGCAAATAAACATTTCCAGTGACTATTTATCATTTCTGCACATCAGCTTGCAGAAACTTTTAAGGTTCTTGAAACAAGCAACTTGGTGTTTGGTAACTTTTTTTACAGAAACTACTCATTTCAAGTCCTTTCACTAGATTTCTGTTAGATTAAGATCAGGACATTGATTTGCATATTCTAAAAGATGTGTTTTTCTTTGTTGCTTAGGGTTCTTGTCATGCTGCATGACCAAATGTTTCTATAGAGTCTGCTTAAGAACAAATGTCCTGATATTTTCCTTTGGAATATTTTGGTATAATTCAGAATTAATTCTTTCAGCAACAATAGTGAGACGTCCTGGACCAGATGGAGCAAAATAAGCCCAAACCATAACACTAACACCACCATGTTGCAAAGATGGGACAAGGTTCTCATGCTGGGTTGCAGTGTTTTTTCTTTCTCCAAACACAACACCTCTTATAATTTATACAGTGGGACATTTAGAGTTTGAGTGGGGGTGGTGATGACTGTCTGACTAGTTTAGATAAGTGATATTACAAATGCATAATGTCCTACTGTGGAGCAAAAGTGAGAGGTGAGAATGTGTTGTGTGCAGCTGGACAGCAGCAGAGAGCAGCTGCAGTAATTGATTTCTGCTGCCACACCAGGGCTGAATGACTGGGATTAGTGGACTATGAACAAGGCCTATTTATTACTGGGATGCTCATGATTAGCTCGTTACTCAGTTCACTGAGGTTCATAGCCGCCTCTCACAGGGGAGGGGGATGTGTGTGTTTGTGCTTACATTTAAACTGAGGCAGCCAATAGGCCTTGTCTACAAGTATTATAGTTACAAAGCCTAAGGCATTAGCAAAGCCGTTTACAAGAAATCCTCCAGCATTTAGTACAATGAGGCAAAACATACAGTATCTAAATAGACTGAGGCTCAGTTTGGACCCCAGCACTGCTTCATGTATTAAAATGTCATTTATCTGAACGTAGCTCACAGTAGTACAACAAGGTGGGGAAAATGCAAGCTATTTGTTATCTCTAACAGCCAAGTGTAGGCAAAAAGCCCTCACTGTGCTTCTGCTCTCACTGCAATACGAGAAGAACCACAAGAATGTGGGAGAAAATGAAGAAGGGGCAAGAAAAGAAGAGATGATGAGGGTGGATTTTAAGTAGGAGCCACAGCTAATTTCATGCTCTGCATTTTTATTGTCATGCTTCACTAATTGTGCCTGAGTGCCACACGAGTGCCAAAAACACCTTCTGCCATCAACCAATGGACGTTCAGGATCAGTAAGAATCAACAGACCGCTTTAGAATGACACACGCACAAAAAAAAGAACAACACACAGAGACCAACACACACACACACACCATAGAGGGAACTAAAATTAATGGGAACTAGGTAACAGCATTTTGTAGTCAATGAACCTATTTAAAAGCTCCCTGACACCTGTGATATTAAAAATGTTTTTAATGTCAACAGAAATACTACTATACCACTGCAGGAGAACATGACATTATTCTCTGTCTCACTTTTAATTTAGTTCCTGTTTTATTTTAAAGGTTTATTCCTCGGCTATCTGTCTGCGTCCCAATTCAGGTGCTGCATCCTATGAAGGTCGTGGCCTACGTAGGCTGCGTCCTTTGCAGGCCGCAAAGGCCATGAAGCCCAGAAGTGAACAGTTATTAAATGGGACGGTCTAGCCTACCAGTCGCTGCTCCTGTTACCTAGCAACCTCCAGGGCCCATTCCTGCACCCGACTCGGTTCCCAGGGTAAGGGTAGCCAAAACTCAGCTTCTGCTCCAGCATCCGGATTTGGCAGCAGGCCTTTCACTGCTCCAGCCTTTAGGGAGGAGTGTGAGTCCTGCGGAACAGCCTCTGCATCCTGGGCAGCCCCAGTCATCAGAGGAGACGGCTGTGAGGTCTGCACAGCCCCAACCTCTTCAACCTGTGTATCCTGCGCCAGAGCTGCCAGAGCTCCCACAGCCCCAGTCATTAGAGAAGACGGCTGCGTGTCCTGCTGTGCAGCCCAAGGATCCTGAGTATCCTTCGAATCCTAGATTGGAGCCACAACAGCCCAAATCATCGGAGGACACAATGGGCCCTGCTGAACAGCCTGCAACTGGCTGGCCTGAGCCCGAGCCCGAGCCAGAGGATCCCCTAGCTGCTTGTCCAAGGGTCTCAGTCTTCACCACTGGCCGCAAGCCAAGTCACCTTAGGTGTCCTGTCACCGCTGTCATCGGCCTCCAGCCAAGCCACCAGAGGTGTCCCGTTCCCGTCACCTTTGCCGATGCCAGCCTCTGGAAAGTCTCCTTCACAGCCTGCTTCCTGTCAAGCCAATTGAGCTGCCCATTGGCTCCGCCGAAGCCAGCCTCCAGAGAGTTTCCTTCATTCTCCTAAGCCTCCAGCCAAGCCTCCTGAAGATCACCATCTTTGCTGTTGCTGGCACACCGTCCAGCCTCCCAAGGGTTTCCAATTTCATTGCCCTTGTCAACCCCTGGCCAAGCCACCATGGGGTGTCCCATTGCCTCTATCTCCACAACTGGCCACTTTCTCGAGGTCTCGCCCCATGGCCAAGCAGGCCCCCAGAACTACTGCGTCTCCTCTATGCTCCCCATGGCCAGGGAGACCCCTGGAACTGTGTTTTTGTTTTAGACTTGTGCGCTCTCTTTTCCTTTTGTTTTGTTCCAATTTATAACAAAGCACTACAAAAATAGCATTAAAAAGAAGCAGTATTTCCCCATTCACTGCCTGTCTTATTATTAGGGGCTGTATTAAGAAAGAACTACATTTGTTGTAAACATCAGCACAGTGTGGTTAAAGTGGAATATTACAAATCAACTATTATTGCTTTACCACAGTGCTCTAGTTGGCTCCTGTGAACAAATCACCTTAACAAGTGAATTATCTGCTCATTTCTCCTTAAAACATTAAAGTATGTTGGCTGGACACCACGAAAGAGAGAAACTTAGGGGACTTAAAAGTGATATTCAACTGAGGGATATATTATTGGTAATAATTATGGTAAATGGACTGGTTCTTATATAGTGCTTTTCTACTCTACATGAGCACTCCAAGCGCTTCATACAGGATGTTTCATTCACTAATTCACAAACAGACATTCATACAAGCACCTTCTATGTCTAATGCTTTCTAACATTCACACACTCCAATGGAAATATCAGAAGCACCTTAGGGTTCAGTGTCTTGCCCAAGGATACTGGAGTAGCCAGGGATCGAACCACCAACCTTCCAATTAGTAGATGACCTGCTCTACCCCCTAAGCCACAGCCACCCGCTTTATCCATAAAATCTCTGTAAGATTAAACTCAACTTTTGAACTGCTTTCAATTTCAAAGCTTTTAAAGGATGCGCAACCTGAGCCTCATTAAGTAGAAACTCACATCAGTCATGTCATGAAACTTTGTCAAAATTTAACCACATTAAGCCACGTTAAATGTTGTACTCTGAGGCACTGTTTGACCCCTGGGTAGCACAGGGAAACCAGCATTGACAGAGAAATGCAGTATTTATACTGCTGCTGGAGCTCAGCTTGTCAGCAATGATCTAACTACAGCAGGTAGCTGGGAAGCAAATGTTAAATGCTCCCTCCTGTCCATATTCCTCAAGGATTTTCCCGCCTCAGACTTGTTTGGCTGATAAGCTGCTGCCATGAGCTTATCAAGGTCAGTAGTTATCTAGCCACACCCCCGTATTCACACAGTGTGTCCCTCACAATGGCCAGAGCTTGAGGAGAGGTGGTGGGAACGTACCTTCCTTTTTCCCCATGAAGCAGCAGTCCTGAGATTCAGAGGGGTGTGATCAGTGCTGGTATCTGCTGGGAAAAAGGTGACGTGCAGCCATGTCTACCAACAGTAACATGACTGCAAGTCATGAAACTGTAACCCCAGCAGGTCTGAACTTGGTATTTCTGCCTCTCAGTGGATCCTCTAAACGTAGCTGACTCAGCTAAATGATGGCTATGCAAAGTAGAAATACTGAAGAACTCATTGACACAACAGCTGATAAGAAGGAGGATTTTTCCTCCGAGTCACTAATCATCATTAATAGAGCCTTTGATTTCCTTCCCCATGGTGCCTACAAATTACAACCTCAGACATGTTCACTGTAGTAGGGCTAAAAAACCCAACTCTTTATCTTTAACACTGGGATGTGATGAAAGCACTTCCATGATACTATGCAGATGTGCTGAGTTAATCAGCATTTTATTATGCCTTTTTTTTTGGCAGTGAAAGGCCACCTTCAAAGTGGCTGCTTCCCCAAATCAGCTCTGTGCTCCTGCTTTCTTTTCATGCAGTTGAGGGAACAAGCGAATCATTAGTCAGTATCTGTTTGCCCTCGTTGTCACCAGCACATCATTTCTTCCCCTCCTCCTCCTTATCCTCTTTTCACTCTATCTCCTAAAATAGGCTCATGACTTGCAGTGCACTCCTATTTCCTCAAGAGGCCACTCTCAGTTTCCCTCACAATCAAACCCTCAATCTGTCTTTTTATAGACCACCACAGCATTGAGCCAAACTACTGAAGTTATGCTGATGTTCAGTATTTAAATTGAAAAGGAATATCGCAAAACCCTAAGGCTTTGTTCAGTTCAGTTCACCAAATCAAAACAGTCACCTCAAGGCACCTTATATTATAAGGTAAAGACCCTACAACAATACGGAGAAACCCCCAACAATCAGACAAACCCATATGAGCAAGCACTTGGTGACAGTGGGAAGGAAAATTTTCCTTTTAACAGGAAGAACCCTCCGGCAGAACCAGGCTCAGGGAGGGGCAGTCATCTGCCGTAACCGGATGTGGTGAGGGGAGGGGAGAGAGACAGGACAAAAGACATGTTGTGGAAGAGATACTGGAAGAGAATAATACTAAATAACTGCAGAGTGGTGTGTAAACACAGAGCGAGTAAAATGAGGTGAATGAAGAAGAAACAGTGCATCATGGGAACCCCCCCAGCACTCTAGGCCTATTGCAGCATAAATAAGGGAGGGTTCAGGCCATCTGATCCAGCCCCAACTATAAGCTTTATCCAAAAGGAAAGTTTTAAGCCTAATCTTAAAAATAGAGAGGGTGTCTGTCTCCTGACCCCTGTGGAACACCAAGATTAACTTTATCGTATGAAGAAAGCCTGCTTCCTGGTCTCAATCCTGCATAGTCACATTTTAGGGTGTTTAATAAATTTGGCCAGATTTCTAGAAATGAGAGCTGCTCCATCCAAAGTGGGATGGATGCCGTCTCTCCTAAGAAGACCAGGTTTTCCCCCAAAAGTTTCCCAATTATCTATAAAGCCCACATTGTTTTTTTTTGGACACCACTCAGACAAACTTGTCACTCGTGGGGAGGGGCCCAGAGAAAACTACAGAGTCCGACATTATTTTGGCAAAGTTACACACTGACTCAATATTAATTTTAGTGACCTCTGAGTGACATCATTACTGCTGATGTGAATTATTATTTTACAAAAACTACCCATTTACCCATAGATTTCCTTCCATGTTGCCTACTCTGGTCACTGTAATGTGTAATTCCCTACAGGCCTACAGGCAAAAAATTTAGTGAAGCAGAACTTAACCTTTTTAAACACATTTAAAAACAGCCTGAAATTTTGAAGAAATACACAAAGATAATGTAAACAAACAATGAAAATATTAAATCTTAGTCTATTACATTCAGATTTTCAGCTGATATCTGTCCACTCATGTTTACAAATTAATATAAATCTTTCATGGTTGGATGTAAATAAGTTTAACAGTAATTTGGTGCTTTCTCGCTGGTGTGGCTTAGTTACATTCTCTTCATGA
The DNA here is from genome assembly GCA_034780415.1 of Cichlasoma orientale. Lineage (NCBI taxonomy): Eukaryota > Metazoa > Chordata > Actinopteri > Cichliformes > Cichlidae > Cichlasoma > Cichlasoma orientale. The sequence goes on from JAVDPK010001230.1 coordinate 211,285, forward strand.
GGGAAGGCATTTTTGCCATTCACCTGTTGGTCACACAGTGATAGTGATTTGACCAGATTAGTGCTTCTACAAAAACAATGTTTTTTTTTTGGTTTGTTTGTTTTGGTGTCTTCCACACATGCCCAGTGGATTGGAATGTTGACTTTGTACGAACATTTTTAAAATTAAAACGAGTAAACTGGAGCCAAATACTATTGAGCGTTCTTACTCTTTTAGTACAAACCATGATCTTCGGCTAAATTTAAGCAAACATTTTGGTACCTAAAATTGCAAAAAACTATTTTTTCATCCATCCATCCTATAGAATTAGATTTCTGTCTGAAATTCCGTCTTAATACAAGAAAGTAGTGACATGCAGAAGAGAGTGGAATCTGGACATTTAGATTTAATATATCAAGTTAGCCTCTTCATGACATTTAAAGTTTTACATGTTTCAATAATGCATTTTAATCCGTTTTAATTCTCTATATATGAGGCATCCAACCCCCCCTAACCTTGCCCACAGGCCTGAGCCAACAGTCGTGAATTATTCATGTGAGTTAAAGAAGCTACATTTAATTTCCCAATCATCTGTTGGCATGGCTTGTAATGAGACACTAAGAGAAACCTGAACTCCCTGAGATAGAGAGAGATAGAGGGGTGAAAAACAGAGATAGAGTGAACAGAGTAGCACTTAGGATTGCATAATCAGTCTATAGATAAGAACCTATCTCCATCAACCAGCACACACTAGTGGTTTTGCTCTTTTTCTCTCTATTGATGTCCAGTTTAATTTCTAACACTCTTTTGTCTTTTAATCTGTCTCATCAGAAAAGGACTGGAGACAAGAAAATAGACAACATTTACATGCACTCATCATGAGCATGAATGCCATGATAATTTTGGGCTTTAAATAATTTCTTTGAAAATAGTATTTTCCAGGGTGAAACCAGAGAAGGCACAGCTTTCCAAAGTGCTACCATTGAAAAAAACCAAGATCAATATATATATATTTTTTTTTTTTAATCCAGATTCTCCAGCGTCTGTGGGATAGTGCCAAGAAATTAGACTGTAAGGACATCCAGGCTTGTGGAGTTTTGGAAAACTGTAAATAATGACCAAAAGGAAATAATACAAAATGTCTTGAGTACATGAAAAGCACGCTCAACTGGGTTGAGATCAGGTGACTGACTTGGCCATTGAAGAATATCCCAATCCCCAGCCAGAACTCTGGCTGGGTTGTAGTGGATCAAATACTTTTTTTTCACTCAATGACATGCAAATCCATTTATAACTTTTCTGTTGTTTTTTCTGGATTTTTGGCTGATATTCTGTCTCTCTCCATTAAAATGAAACTACCATAAAAATTAGAGATTGTTTACATCTTTGTAAGTGAACAAACTTATAAATTCAGCAGGTAATGAAATATTTATAATTGTTATTTATTAATTATATTTACCCCAGCCTAAAGCAGCTTTGTGCATACTACACTTGACGTCTAGTAATCTGCTTTTAATCTTATTGGTCTATATTTCAACTGAACTACACTCTATGTGGCTCTTTAAATTTTTGGGAAAAAAAAATATAAAAACGGAAAATGGATATGATCTAAAATCCCATTGTTTGATTGCATTGTTCATCTAGGGTCTCAGCTGCTTTGCTGTCTCTCACTGACTCCTCCCCGAGTGGCTCTAAAAATCCCGGCAACCAAAGCATTCGGTTATGAATCACATTACACCAGCAGCTGCCCTTTGATGTTTCCAGAGGCTATTGCTCTGGCTGATTTAATGATACAGCTAAACTCGTCCCTTTCTTACTCATTCCCTGTTTTTTCGTGCATCATTTGCTCCTCTGTACACTCTGCCATTCTTATCCCTAACTATTTTTTGGTTTCAAGCAGCTGGATCTCCATACATTGCTTAAAATATCGAGACTGACTGATGGGAACAAAAAAAAGGAAAAAGAAAAATGCAAAAATGTATTTTTAAATGTTTCATTTTTCTGTTGGCCTATGAATAATAGGTCAGAGTATGATTAATATTTTCTGTCCTTGTACAGCAAACAGGACAGGACAGAAAACTGATTAGTTCAGTTAAAGTCATTTGCTGTTGTTTATGGAAAATCACAGGTCTTGCAGAGTAATTTCTTAATTTCATTTACAACAAACAGAAACAGGAAATTCAAATTTATTTTTCCCTCATATGCAGCTTTATCACACTAACTTACATAGATGAATTATTCTTTTCCAACTGAAGCCTCTGGAGCTTGAAAAAAGGTGACTGGACATCTTTAAGTTCTTGAAGACATTTTACCTCTTATCCAAGAGGCTTCTTCAGTTCTGGTGTGTGTGGTAATGGTGTGTGTTGCCCACAAGCGGAGATAAGATGGTGGCGAGGTGCTTGAAAACGTTCTCCTGAGTCAATAATATAATATATTACACAATTTAAAAAGCCAAGGTGGGCGTGGTAACAGACACAGCCCTGCAATGATTTTTTGGATCTGTTATTTTATAATAATAGAAGTTAAATGACAGTTATATTGCAAAAACAGGTCAACATCTAGGTGTAGCAAAACCTAAGCGCTTGTGAGACACAGGAGTTTAATGTAGTGTCGAGCCGAAGAGATTTCCTTAGGCTGAGAAAATTACAGCTGAATGTAGCTGCAGAGGACAAAAAGCAGTCCAACTGTTCTCTCATTGTGGGCCATGTTCCACCTCTCATTTGGCAGACTTGAGAGCGCTCCCTTGCTTGTTCTGCAATAGACAAATTGGCCATAAATGGCCTCTCAGTTCACTCAGGGAAGCCTCTGATAAGCCTGGAAATCTGGCTGCTTAAGTAGCTTTTGAATGAAGCTCCTCATGAGAGGCTGATAGTAGCTTGGTTGCTCTGCTCAGAGCTGAACACGTGGTGCCACATTATCAGCAGGACAATGAGGATGGGGACGTGCAGAAGCAAAAGCTCACCAACTTTGTGGTCAAATGTGTCCTTCATAACAGGAAACAAACATACAGCTGAAGGTCAGAGGGTGAGGTCATGATGACTACATCCACATGTGATTCTAATGCACCTTTTTCTGCGTTTCATATGTGTAGAAACAAGACCCACCATTGACAGGGGTATCCTCCTGTGATTAATAAGAATATAAAATAAATGTAGAAGTTAGGATAACATTACAGCCCCAGAAATCTTCAGAATGAAACTTCCCATCATCACCACTTCAACCAGGCAACAGAGAGGTTTTACTGTGCTTGCTTTTGAAAGTTTAGGATCGTTTGCCTGTCATCTAATCCTCAGTAAGATCGCAAACATGCCTACTGTTCGATTTCCCCAAACGCTAACACAATTCCTTACAATCACAATAATACCCAGTGCTGTTTTGAACTTGGACAGAGCAAATAACTCATAATACACAATGTCACACATATAGTGGTCCAATTTATCCTCCCTGTTAGGTATCTATTATCTGTGTGTGTGTGTGTGTGTGTGTGTGTGTGTGTGTGTGTGTGTGTGTGTGTGTGTGTGTGTGTGTGT
>JAVDPK010001230.1:222886-235983 GCA_034780415.1 Cichlasoma orientale
CGTACAATGTTTAGCGAAAGTCTATCCTAGGTCTTTTGGATCCTTTGGACCTATGAAGCTTAAATATGAAAAAGTATCGTATCGGTATCGATACGATACTTTTTCGTATCAATACTGAGCCACTGGGCGTGTAACGTCATCAAACACATTCCCGACTGATAACCAGTCCGCCATCTTTGTTGGACCACTGAAAGCTGTCAAATGTGCATTGTTTAGAGTTAGCGCCTTATTTTTCTCCATTCATCATCAGGTTGAACTCACCTTATTACTATTCACACTCACTGACTCAGTTATTCACAGCATTGATTGTTCACCTCTCGCTGTCAGCAGGAAACTGATTAAATCTGTACTTCTGACCCATCCTGGTGTCAATGGAAGTCTTGTTGTTATTGCTGCAGTTTATGGAACAGCAAACTCTACCAGCCATACTGGCAGAAATTCATGAAACTACTGAAAACTCGATGCAAAAATACACACATCATATGCAAATGTCAGCTTCAGAAGTCACATGATTTGCGGTGCACGCTCCCAAACGTGCTTTGCTCATTCTCCCATTATTTATTGTCTCTAGGGCTGCCAAGAAAGTTAGCATAAAGGTAGGGGAGCAAAAGCAGCTTATTTTCCCAAAAGTGCTGCTGTGTAACTTTCGATATTTCTCTTAGTCTTGCCTTTTGTCGGGTCACCATTTAAAAATAAGAAAGTGTCCTTAATGATTTGCATGTTGTAAATAAGGTTACACTGAGTCACTGCACCATCTTGTGGAACAAATTGGCATTAAAACAAGAGTACAGTGAGGCCCTAGTTCAACTTCACATGATATCTCTTTAGCACAATAAAAATAGATGTTTTAGACATAAAGTTGCAGAGGTTTTTTGTTTACGTTCAGTTGATAGCTTTAGTTCATTTTGATGTTTTAAACACATTAATTTATAGGTGCCTTAAAGTCAAAGCTGACATCATCAGCTGGAGATGGATATAATGGACAGATTATCTTTTATTTACAGTCAAGGAAATCACAGCAACCATGTACTGAAGATAACTGTTTCTTTAACGGGAAATATGTTCTTTGTTTTTTTTATTCATAAGATACAGGTTATATCACCACCATGTACTTGAACTTTGCGTTTAACAGATTTTTCAAAAAAAATAAAACAAAATGTTATAAATTAATGACTTCACAGCATTGTTTTATTTTATCTTTTAACAGATGCTGCGAAAATATCACCAGCTTTTTTGCCCACTTATTAAAAATCTGATATAGTGACAGCCCTGAGACAGTCTGTTGCTTTATTCCAGTAAACCAGTCATCTGTGGAAAATTTCTCACAATGTTTCATTCATACATTTGGCAATTAAGCATCGTTCTGTTTGTGCTCACACTGATGTGTGTATTTAAACACACTGGACATGTTATAGACGTGAACAGATCCCACTCACCCAGAGCAGCTAGAGGGAGGTCAGTTCAGTTCTCGTTCTTGGTATAGGTTGGATTTCAGAGGTGTCTCACTTCTAAATGAGCACAATAATGTACAGTATACGGCGACTGTGACCTAAACACCACTTGTGCATGTGTGTTATGCAACAACCGGCTGCGTTTTGTAACAAGCGCGTTTAAGAAGACGTACACGGCCCAGCAGTTACAGTGTTTCACTCAACATGAGCGTTTAACCTCTAAACAGAAGATCTATTAATTAAAAAAAACCAACAAGCGGCTCTTCCGGACTCGCACACGCGCTGACTGATTCCCATTTACTGGTTTTATTTTGACCTCTTCGCGAGTTTTTGACGACAAAGCAAAGGATTCTGGTTAATGTAGTATGACCCGAGATGCAGCCGGCTATAGTTACCCTACACCTGCTACTAAGCCTGCAAGATAATCCGAGGTGGATATATTACAGTTATGCTGCCCACCAAAAGCTTAAACCGGGTGTCTGCGGTAATTTGGCAAGAAAGTAATTGTTGGTGTTTACAATGGATTTAAACTACACTTCCGGCGATTAAAATGACGTTTTTCCACACGCGTCACAACTTCCGTCAAAGAGGGTGTGTAGTGTGTGTGTGTGTGTATTCGATTACTATTTGATATATATATATATATACACATACATACATACATACATATATATATACATACATACATATATATATATATACATACATACATATATATACATACATACATACATACATACATATACATGCATACATCATACATACATACATATACATATATATATATATATTTATATATATATATATATATATTAGTCCTGATTGACTAACTAATCAGTGAAGACATGGGGCAGTAGACATCTAATCCAATGAATCTAGTGAACACATCAACATATTCTTTATTTGTTGCATCAAACACTGTCCGCTTGTGGGCTTTTCTGAGGTAACAATGCTGTCTGTTGCCAGAATGTTTTTGTAGTGCACCTTTATAAGTTTTTATAGCCTCACTGACTCATTTGCCAGTTATTGGTACAATACCTTGCTTGTCTACCACCTGGAACACTAGTCGGTACAGTTTGTGGTTTCTTGGATGTCTCATCTTCACTTTGCATTTTCCCAGCAGCTTCAGTTTGCTTTTGCTGTACATTACCAGTGTGTTTGAGCTTTGTGTCAGGGTTGAGCAAACTAATTGGAATTACTTTGCAATTAGCACCACAGTTAATTTAGAATTTCACTACATTCTTGCCCAGAAGCCTGCTTGCACAAAGCTTAGCACCATTCACTTGATACTCTGTCACTGCTTCAGTAACATGGATAATTTCTTTATCACTCTCACATTCTGCTACATTGTATAAAGTCCATTGTTAAGTCTGGTCCTTAACAATGGCTGGCTAGAGCACAAACTCATTTTTCCAGGTCTTCAGTGTCCTCACTAAGTTACTGGAGTCCAGGCATAAACTTTGCGGTGGTTTCCGATTCCCCCCATGCTGATCCTCACTTTTCTCCTCCATTGTCCTTTCCTCCCCAGCATCCCATCCCGCACTGAAAACACAAACTAATTCCACTCCCTCTGTCACAGTGTTGAATTTTTTCCTCTTGTAGGCAAAATAACTGCAGAACTTTTGACTTTTACTAAACTGGGCAACCATTTATTAAACTTCAGCATGTGTTAGTAATACATCACTTAGTCTGTGTACTCAACCATGCAACCACAAAATAAGTCCTGTCTTTCTAGCCCGCTGTGCCCGCCTTCCGCTCCCCCGCCTCCCGCCCGGCTTGTGGGAGGTCACCCTGCTTTTTCTGTCCACCGGATCTTGGGTGGCGTCTCCAGTACCTCATGGACTGGGAGGGGTATGGTCCCGAGGAGCACTTGTGTCTCGTACCCTCATCCTGGCCTTCAATCGATCTCGGGCTGGCGGGTCCAGTGTGCCGCCAGGTGACGGCCATTGAGGGGGGGAGTTCTGTCATGGTCTGTTGGGTGCTAGCCTCCCTGTCACCTGGGATCAGGAGGTTGAAGTGGATCTCCACCCTTCTAGGCAGTTAGAAGAACTAACCAACTGAGCACCTGTACCATAATCAAGCCTCGTCAGCTGTGGTATTTCAGGACCAGCTCCACCATCCAGCCTCTAGCAGATTATCTGCCTCCTTGGAGTGTCTGCAATTCTTCAATCCATTGCAAAGAAGTGGACTGCCTGCTCACCCTCCTCCAGCACATCTTTCAAGCTCCAGGAACTGGCAATTAATCTGGAATCTTATTAGCAGCAATACCCATGCCTTTGAGACTGCACACTGAACTACAGTCCTTTTAAAGCATCCAGTCTGCTATTTGAACTCAGAGTGACAGAGTGATCCCCAGCCTTGTCCCCATCAACACTCTCACCTGTGTTAACGAGAGGATCACAGAAATGATGTAAGCAGGTACTTTTATGGCAGGGCAGAAATTAAGTGGAAATGTTTTTGGGGGTTTTTTTTCGGGGGGGGGGGGGGTCCTTAAGTTTCCTGGTAAAGAGACTTTGCAATTCTTTGTAATTCATCTGATAACTTTTCATAACATTTTGGAGTCTATCCAGATTGTCATAAAAACTGAAGCAGCAAACTTTGTTAAAACCAACACGTGTCATTCTCCACACATTTAGCCACGACTGTTTAGAGAACAAAGGGGTGGCTCGAAACCTTTGAACAGTATTGTAACATGTGGAGAGATGATTTTGGTTTAGGACTCAAATAAGACTGGCACCGAGCAGAAACCTTTAAAAACTTTATTAGAAACAGAGAGCGCTGCTTGTTGTGCACACAGTTCCAGCATGGCTTCTGTTCTTGGGAGGAAATGTGTTTTTCTCCATTTACAGTCAATGCTCTCTTTAAGAGCCACCAGAAAAACATCACATAGTAAAAAAAAAAATCAAAAAAAAAAAAATCCATAATATAACAGTACAAACAGTTTTCTCTTAAAAATATTAGAAATTATTCTTTACAAGCGTGTAAAATGTAGTTCTGAAATACAGGGTGCGTCTTTATTCTCTTCTTTACTCAGAGCTATTTATGTACACACACGCGCACGCACGCACACACACGCACACACACACACAGAGTTGAGGATTTGAAAGCAGCCTGTCTGTCCAAGCTGAATGCAGACAGCAAGTCAGAGAAGGAAGAAATCAGAGAAGTGCAACAGAGACCCTCCAGAGCAATGCCACAACTGAGCTTAGAGACCCAAAATATGGTACAACAACAAAAAGTCCAAATGATGACTTAAAATTAACCAATGAAGTAGTGAGGAATAATCAAGGCTCAAATTTTCTCCAACATCATGTTCATTTATCATTTACCAAGATATTTCTATTTGATGATAAACAAGTTTAGAGTCAACACAGGAAATGATCCAAATTCTATGCTAAATCACATCCATTAAGTTGCTCATCAAAATTCTAAACCCATAAAATTGACTTAGTTGAATCTAAATTTAAAAAAAAAAAAAAAAATTTTTGTTCGCTAAATTACGATTTCCATAGGTCGCTACTTTCATGGAATTATGTAAAACATAAATGATAAATGGAAACTTTTCAAATCATAGAGAACCCAACTTATGGCTTTAGCAATCAAAAATTTTGAACAAAGAAAAATTGGTCATCAACCAATAAAGTCAGACTTTATTGGTTTTTGGTCTGATGTCATCGGTTTCAAAACAGACTTACTGAGTCCATGTCAGTTATGAAAGTCTAAATAATTAGTTTTAGATCACAGTTTTGGTGCAGAGTCATATTTGTGACTAAATAACTACACCGATTAGCCATTTAAATTTAAAAGATTATCTGCTACCACACAATTCTGAGATCATCTGTTTAAAGCTGCGATTTCAGAAATCACAGAGTCAAAACATCCCACAGCTCACACTGTCACTGTGCAGCGAAGGAAATCGGGAGAATGTTCACCAGAATTAACTGCAAGTTTTTACTTTAAATGCAACTGATGTAAAAATTATTAATTTGACTTTGACTTTAAAATTAAAAACAAATTTAGCTTTCATCATTTTGAGTAATTATAAGATCAATCTCATTTTAAATGATGAATATTCAAAGCTACAAACTCGGCAGTTTTCAAGTCAAAATTACAAGGGAAAGAATCCAAATGGCAAACATCAAGTGAAAATGGAACAAAAACAAAAAAAAAAAAATTTTTAACACCAAATGAAACAACTTCTGAGAATCTCAGCTGTGAGAAATCAAGCCCAACATTTTCAACATAATTTCAATGTACTCAATGAAAACGATGACATTAAATAAAAACTGAATCATGTTTGTGTAATTTTTCACTCACTATGAACAAGTCAAAACAATCAGGTGTGAAAATATAATGTGAAAATATTTAGAAATAAATCTGAAATGCCAAAATATAAAGTGAAAATGTTTGTGGAGATTTGCTGGTAAATATTTGGACTATCCCTCATCTATTTTCTTGGCAGTAATGATATTCCATATAAAATCCAGAATTCACCTGTTAAAGTTCAAACTCAAACATGAAGGAGCTGCAGAAGGGTCAGTTTAATTATTTTACACGAAAGGTTCAACAAATATCTCCTTTTCTCTCCTGCTGTGAATTCAAAAACTTTTTGAATATTGTTGTCTGTTTATAACCAAAATAAAAGCTCTAATTCTGTATAAAAAAGACCAAAAACATTCACAGCAGGAAGTGAGGAAACATCTCTCTTTAATGTGAAGAGAACAAACAAAAGTGTGCATAACGAGCCGTTTAAGGAATCCGTTCCAGCTTAAAATAATTCCTATAAACCCTTGACCTTTGACCCCTGCAGCAAGACCAAATGGGGGAAGAAAGGAAACAACAAAAAAAAAAAAGGGAAACTGACAGCAAAAGCACTGGGATACACTGGAGGGCGGGAGGGAGGTTTTTAAAAAAAAAAAAAAAAAGCAAAGAAGAGCAGCTCTGTGGTGGCTAACAGCAAGATTTCTCTTATTCGTTTCCTTAAACAGGAAGTCAGTTCATAGGTGTGGGGACGGTGCCCATGCAGCCAAAACTGGAGGAGTGATGGCTTTCCATCAGGCTGGATGGAGTTTAAAGTTTCTGCCCTCAGAGGTGACAGTGAGTGGAGTCTGTGGTGGAAGGGAGGAATCAGGTTTGGGGTGGGTAGGGCCTAGGTGGGCGTGTCATCACCTGCACTCCACAACCACAGTGTTCTGAGTGGGCGAGGCTGACGAAGGACTCATACCGGTGTCCGAGGAGCCCGATGAGGTTGATGCCATTGTGTTGGACACTGACACAGAAGAACAGAAACAAACAGGAAGTCACCTTCACAATAAATCCCCAATTACATTTTTTACCAATGACAGTCAACAATAATATGACAAATCAAAATAATATGAACCCTGATAAGTGGAGCATGGACAAATGAATTAACCAGTGAAAGTCATTCTTTCAAGACTGGAAATTAAAAGTCATTTCTGAGAGATAGAAAATAGGACCTTTGAAAGAGAAAAGCACTGAATGCTTTTTTGACACACTGACAATCAATTTCATTGTCAGTTTTAGCATCAGTATTTGCTAAAGATCAAACTGTAATTTTAAACACAAATAAAAAAAACAAACAAATAGTAAATAGACTGGTTCTTACATAATGCTTTTCTACTCTACTTGAGCACTCAAAGCATTTTATACAACACATTTGTGTTCACCCATTCATACAAGCACTTTTTTCTGCATCTATGTGCTTTCTATCTAACATTCACACTTCGATGAATACATTGGGAGCAACTCGGGGTTCAGAGCAGCCAGGAATCAAACCGATTAGTATATGACCTGCTCTACCTCCTGAGCTGCAACAGGATGAAATAATACACTTTTGGGGACTGTTTTCTGTGACAGATTAATCCACATTTGCACATGGACAAACAAAAAGAACTTTAAAATACTCCCCATCCCTCCGTGTTCTGTTTCACATGATGGTCCATAATAAATTGGGCCCAAAAATCTAAAGTTCCTGGGATAAACATTTTCTTGTGGAGAGTTCAATTTTCTTTTCAACAGATTTATGGGCAAAATTGTGTCAAGAGAAAACCTAACAGCCATTTAGGTCCCTTCACTCATATTCAGTGATGACTACATCATGAGCGCCCTCTGCTGTCCTCACCAGTGAATTGCAGACAACTTCTGCACAACAGGATTAACAGGAAATGGAACAGTTTTCCTAGACTGGTCTAAGATTACAGGTAAATAAAGGAGTGGATGATGTCCAAGTTTCCCAGATTCCAAGTTGCCCTCCTACCTTCTCTTTCCTTCTTTTTTAGTCTCTTCCTGCGTCTGTCGATGGAGGCGACCTCAGACTTCAAGGTCATGTAGTACTTTCTGATCTCCTGCAGCTTTTCCTGGAGGAAGGAGATCCTTTCTGTGCTTGACATGCTGTCCAGTTCATCTGAAGAACAGTCAAAATTATCATAGATGAAATTAAATTTCTGCCCTTTGATTTAAAAAAAAAAAAAGAACAAACAAGCTGAAGATCAGAGGGGTTCAACTGTGTTAAAATATATCCTACCATCAACATGAGATTAAAACCAGACTTAAACACAGGTCTGGTTGAACTGCTTTGTTTGTGATATTAAAAAAAAAAAAAAAAAGGAAAAAAAGGTGCAACTTCAATTCAGAGAGAGACAACAATCAAGACAGCGTACGGTTTATCCCCCAGTCATATGCACAGTTCTATTCAACAGACTTCCTGTAGCTGGCATCCCTTTGGCATTTTCCAAATGTCACTTTAGTGTCAAAATTTCTCACACTTTATATCAAGGGACAGGATGTGTGTGTGTGTGTGTTTACCAAGTTGGAAGGTCCACTTGTAGGTGCGTTGAGGGGAGGGGAAGCTCTGTTTGTCTGGTTTGTCTTTATGAGAAGATGGAGATGAAAGGCTGGGACGAGACTTCTGAGACTTGGACAGAGACAAGAGACGAGACTGGTCCTCACTGTCACTACTGTGACCTGCAAAAAGTTTAAAACATCCTTTTAATGGAACAGTCCTAATAATCTGTTGTGTGTCTTCTCACATGAATAATCCATGCATTCAGAATTGTCTAGTGTCATCAGCTGCATCACATTTGTGCAACTGCTTGAGACAGATGAGAGTCAAGTGTTCATACTGCAACCTGTTGTAATCATTTTAAAACTGGAACCTACTCTGCTCATTCCCAGAGCAGAGTAGCAAGAGTACTTATCTTATACCGAGCCTTGTATCATGTTTGGTAGGGAACATGATATTTAGCTCCTCCCCCTCTCCAATGAAGTCATCGTTTTTCTGATTTACTGAAAAACAGAAGCTTTCAGCTGCAGGTCGGTGGGCTTCTGTGCTCCTAGCAAGACATGACCATTTTAGGGATCTCTGACATCATAATTGAGAACTTATTGTTACAAGTGCTCAATTTCGGGATCATTTAAGGATCACAGAAAATTAGAATATTGTGAAAAAATTCATTTTTTGTAATTTAATTCAAAAAGGTAAAATAAATTTATTCATTACATAAAATGAAATTTCAAGTTTAAATATTTTGAGCCTAAATAAGACATTTTAAGTCTTATTTTTTCATTTTTATAATTATGGTTTATAGTTTTTCCTCAAAAGCTTGTCAACAGATAAATGCACGAAGTGCTCTAAAATCTCCTGGCAGATTTTCAATCAGAGACTGTGGAAACGTCACATTAGACTCAAGCGTTTTGGATTTTGTGCCTCTCCATTGTTCCTTACACTCTAGAATCTTTAATTCCAATTGAAATGCAACATTTACTTTCACCTGAAAATGGCACTTTGGACCACTGAGCAACAGTCCAGGTTCTTTTTTTCCTTAGCACAGGTAAGATGATTCTGATGAGTCTCTGGTTCAGGACTGGCTTGATATTAGGAATGTGACAGCAGTAGCTCCTTTCCTGAAGATGTGTGGGTGTTGCACCAGTCTCAGTTCACTCCTTGAAAAGTTCTCTGAAGTTCTTACATCAACTTTTCTTGCTAATATTCTCAAAATTGCTGTGGTTTGTGCACATTTTCCTACCAGACTCTCTTCCAGTCACCTTTCCATGAAAATGCTTCAGCACTCTCAGCAGCCTTTTCAGCAAACAGTTTCTGTGGCTTGCCCCCTTTGTGGAGGGTGTTTGACAGTCTTTTGAACTGTTAAGTCAGCAGTCTTCAACATGATTGTGGTTATGTACACTGAACTCAATCTAGAGCCACACATAGTAATTTATACTGTTTGAAAATTAATTTACATGCATGGCACGATTCTAGACTATATGAAAGTTTTACATTTACATAATACACTGTTAAATAAATAAATTCCCTGCCTGTCGGGTCACCTCTGAAACACCAGAAGTTATGCTATTTAGCCGAAATATATGAATGCTCTCTTAATCACAATGCATTCTTACCTGCATTGTTATGACAGCATACATGACCAAACAGTAAACCATAAGTGTGGAACATGTTTTAACACTCCTGCTATTAAATTGTGCCCTGGCCTGAAAATCCATACACTTACAGCATCCGACAGCAGAACGTTATCATTATAAAAATTCACTGATTGCAGGGTGCCTGGGTGGCTCAGGCGACCACATTCATATGCCGCATTGTGGTGTGGGCGGCGCGAGTTCGAGTCCCAGCTTGTCGCCAATTTTCCCCGCGTCTTCCCCCATATCCTGCCCCTCTACACTGCCGATAAAAGCCGCTGTGGCCAAAAATGCGCAAAAAAAAAAAATTTCACTGACTGCAAATTAGGAAAAAGCTTTGAATGTCATTTTGTCAAAAAGACTGAAACAGTGGCACTGGCATTGCTACCTGCTTACACTGAGCCACTGAGAAAACTGCTAATTAAAAAATAAAATAAATAAATATGCATGAATTGTATCAAGGTCACAAAATTCCTAAGTGTCAGATATTGTCAGTAGATGCGGCTCAGAAGCCTACATGATATCCTTCCTGAGTAAATACAACTGTGGTATAGTTTTAAAAAATGTGGCCTCCATCTCAAGCTACTGTGTTCATTAAACTTGACCGCTGACATCAAGGTTGTCGAGATTCAAACTCGTCCAAGATTTTTTAGACTACACATCTATGTTGTGAATTTGAACATGCTAGGTCGTATCATTCGAATTATTGTGTTGACGAGATTTTCAGAAAACTTGACCTCTGTCCTTTACCCTTAGGTCAAGGTTGCCAACAGCGAAGCTAAAAAGGAAACCAACCGACACTAATGTGACTAAATATAAAGGAAAAAATATATTTTAACAAAACTAATACAAACCTGTGATATCTCAAATAACTATGAAAGGTTAAAATAACAGCAAGTTTCAATGTTTCCAAGTTAAACAGAGCAAACTTCTTGTGATGTGCTAAAAGCTGCAGAACAAAAAAGTAGATGATCATTTGATACATCACAGTCAGATTTACAGTACAGCAGCCAGGCTTCAACTCACCTGCTCCATTTTTCTCCACCTTCCCGGGTGTGTGTGGCCGTTTTGGGTTCCGTTTCTGTTTCTTGGCTGATGGGCTGGTGTTACAGTCAGTCATCCTCTTCTGACCTGTGAGGTCAAAAGGTCACAGATTACTTGTGATACAATCCAACTGATAAGGCTGCGCTTCTGTCACACTGCTGTGTTCTTACCTCTATCTTTGTTTTCCTGCAATGACAAAAGGGAGGTGGAGGACGAGGATGCACTGCCATCGAAACCAGGACTCGAGTCACTCTCCTGCTCACCCTTCACCGCTCCTACCTCCTCCTCCTCAACGTCAGCCTTGGGTAGGTGAAGCACCTCGTGGCAGACGGTGGTGATGGGAGTGACTTCTGGCAGAAAGGGCATGACCTGAGGCTGGGGGAAGAGAGGAGTGTGAGGGGAAGATAGGGAGGAATGGATGAGGTGGGGCAGTGATGGCGGGGCTTGTTGCGGCTCATTCGTTATTGGGAGGTGTTGATCTGACGACGCGATGGGCTTCTCCTTCTCATCTGGGTCATCCAGGTCCACCTCATGGCAGACCAGTGATTCTGGATCGATCTGTGGTTCCAGCTCCTCTGTACGCACTGGCTCATGGGTCTCCAGGACAAGGGGAGCTGCCCCAGAATGCACGACTGTCTCCTTTGTGACTCCACCTGCGAGATGCTCCTTTGACACCTCCTTCTGCAGCTCCTCTGATGGGTGAGGCTGCTTCTCTATTTTCACGATTCCCTCACTCCTCCTGTCCGAGTGGAGTGGTGAGGGGAGAGTTTTGACTGAAGTTCCCGCAGCCATCTTGTGGCAGGTGGCCTCTTCCTGCCTTCTATCAGGACGGAGTTTCTTCTCTGTTGCCCTCTCCTCTCCAGCCTTACGTTTGAGCGCCATGCTGGGTCTCTCCTCAGGTGCCCCCTCCTCTGACTCCTCCTCTTCAGTAGCAGAGTCAGTGTCTGAGGCAGCAGTGGAAGCCTCAGGCAGGAGGTGCTGTGTCTGAAGGCAGTGGAGCACTACCATGGGCTCATCTTGCCTCTTCAGGACACTGTGTGGAGGAGAGGACAGTGCTGCCACCTGAGAGCGGCTGGCAGTGGGTGTAGGACTGGGGTTGCAGAGAGGGACTCTGGGGGGTGTTTCAGAACCTGTCTCCCTGATGTTGGTCCTGCGACCTTTCGCTCTAGGTGAGGACACAGGAATAATACAGTTGTCCTCATCGGTGGTGGACGGCAGAGAGGACGGCACCTGCTGCTGCCTTTCAGGAGGCAAAGGGGGCGGCGTCCTGCTGGGGCACATCTCGGGAAGCAATTCTTGTCCTAGAGACATTTTGTTTTCGTCTTGAACAGACACAGTCGTTGTGACGGGTAACATTTTGTTTTCCTTATCCAGGTCAGCCAGCAACACTGCAGCTTCCTTTGCAGGGTCCTGCTCCTGCTCCTGCTCCTGCTCCTGCTCCTGCTCCGCCTCTTTCCTCTCTGATCGGCTTATTTCTTCATGAGCTTTCTCTTGAGGCACACTGGGAGACAGGGCTAAGGGAGCCTCTGGCAGCTCAGATGTTGCTGCACAGGCTGCTGTGTTGTTGTTGCTGTTAGGAGATGCCATGACATTAGCAAACCCACTTGTCTGCTCCTCTTCTTCTGCCTCCTCTGCCTGGGAGGCTGGGGCTTCAGCTCTGCCTCGCCATGGTGATGTTTTTTTGTCAGGGGAGTCTTCTGATTCACTTTCATCTGAAGAATTCCCAGAATCGTCTGCAGGGTGGGAGCAGCATCAGTTGGTTAGTCAGTCGTTAGTGAACTGGATCAATTACTATAAACAGAGCTGTTCTCACCAATAGACGCTCTGTCTGAGTCGTACATGCCGGAACTCCTCCTGGTTCTTCTACGAGGAGTGTCTGCAGAGAGGATGGCACGTCACATGGGAGAAGACAAACAGCCACAAGCACCCCACCCCCACCCCACCCCCAGAGAAAAATTCTAACAAATCCTAACCAAGAAAGCTGCACAACTACAACCTTTCCTGGCACACTGGATATGTGGTGTAGAACAGTTGTATCTGTCTTGTCACGCAAATGTATGAGTTGGGGCGCCTGGGTGGCTTAGGGGTAGAGCAGGCGACCACATTCATATGCCGCTTTGTGGTGCGGGCGGCGCGAGTTCGAGTCCCGGCTTGTTGCCAATTTGC